>JAOWBJ010000023.1:359423-378160 GCA_028566335.1 Monarda citriodora
GGTATTCCTAAGGCTATTATTAGTGATCAAGGCACACACTTTTGTAATCGCACTATCGAAGCCTTGATGAAGAGGTATGGAGTTCACCACCGATTGTCCACTCCTTATCATCCACAATCTAATGGACAAGCCGAGATCTCGAATAGGGAGATCAAGCATGTCCTTGAGAGGACCGTGAATCCATCAAGGAAGGATTGGAGCACAAGGTTGGATGATGCTCTATGGGCCTACCGCACCGCATACAAGACGCCTATAGGAATGTCACCATATCGCCTTATCTTTGGCAAGATGTGCCACCTGCCCGTGGAGATTGAGCATAGAGCATACTGGGCAATTCACCAAATGAGCATGGAACCATCGAAGTGTGAGGAGGAGAGAAAAATGCAACTCCAAGAGCTTGAGGAATTTCGGTTGGAGGCATATGATTCGACTATGTGGTATAAAGAAAGAACCAAGCTTTGGCATGACAATAACCTAAGAGGAAAGAAGTTTGAGGTTGGCCAAAAGGTCCTTCTCTTCCAATCAAGGCTCAAATTCATGCTCGGGAAGCTCAAGTCAAAGTGAGTCGGACCATACATCATTCGAGCCATCCATCCGAATGAAGCAATAGAAATTCAGGGAGTTGACTCTAACTCACCCTCTTTCATGGTAAATGGACATAAGCTTAAAGCATACTTGGATCTTTTCGAAGCACACACGGTGGAAGAAATTCCATTGTATGAGCCTCAAGGTCCAAACTAGACTAATTCAAGAGTCTTTTACTTGTAAATATTTTTTTGTAGGTTTAAAATTTGAGTTTCTTTTATTTTCATCAAAATATTTTCAAAAAGAAAAAAAAATATTTTCATTAAGTTCGAAAAGAAGAAAAAAATCGGAAAAGAAAATACCAAAAAGAAAGGATTTTGGGGTAAGAAAATTAGGAAAATTTTGCTAAGGCAAAAATTCCTCAATTTTCGGTATTAATGGGCTAGGGTTTTCTTGAAAAAAATTGGAGGATTAATTAAGCCCATTGTCTTCATAAATTATAGGATTAATTAATTTGAATTTTCGAATTTATGGGGCCCACTTGCTGGTTTAATCTTGGAGAAGGGGAAAAAGGATAAGAACTTGGGGAAGAGGAAAACTGATTTGATGGTTACTTTTTGTCAAATCAATTTTAAAACTCCTCTTAACCGGTGTCCTTATACCTACTCTCACAATCTCCCATAAACTCTCATTATTTCTCTCAACTTCTCCCTTAGATTTCTCACAGCGAAGAACAACAAAGGAAACCCTCTAAAATTCAATAAACTCCATCGCCGATTACCGTACTGCCCGAGAATGCCTAGCCACCGCCCTAAGCAGCCTGCGAAGAGAAACTTGAGGGATTCATCGCTGGAGGAAAGCCCTCCTCAGAGCCCTATTGTCGAGAAAGAACAAGAAGTCACGAAGGAAACCTCGGTAATGATCCATCTATCTCGGACGGTCTTCTCGTGCTCGGACTCCAAATCTTGTAAACGTTGTTGGATATCTAACAGTTGCGCAGCTAGTTTGTCGAGCTCTACTTGGATTTCTTTCACCTTCAGCTCAACCTCGTCAGTAGCCCGGGTGTAGTTTTCCATCCAATATTCAGTATCTTTCTTCGCATCCTCTACATCATCAGTAGCTTGACTGTACATCTCAATCCAGTACTTAGTATCCTGTTTTGCATGAAAAAGCTTGCGTGACAAGTCCTGCAACTCGTCCATATAGTACTCGTGAGGACGCGACGGAGACTACAAGAGTAAAAGGAAAAAAGGAAAGCAGTAAGGAAAGAGTGACAGTTGGCAAAAGAGGTTTTCATTAATATGGAAGAACAAAAATACAAGAGGAGGGCACAAAGGCCGAAGTACAGACAGAACAACAAAACACAAAAAAAAAGGAGTGGGACCTAGCAACTAGAGGGAAGGACTCATACATCTTCCCCAGTGTTATGAGCTGGTTGATGCACGTCGGAAGCATCCAACGTCCCCTGGTCCTTCTCACCAGCCCGCCCGCTTCCTTCGTCCCCGCCGGCCCCATCCTCACCGACCTCCACGTTCACGCCATTCTCTTCCTCGTCCTCTTCCGCGTCGTCCTCATCAAGGATTGACGGCTGCATCACCTCGGCCGGGTCCACATCACCGACCGACATGTACTCCGCCTCCATGACGGTGTCCTGGTCCACCGTGCAAGCCCGGACCAGCTCGGCCGAGAGGGGAGAAGCGGAGGAAACCAAGTGCTCCAGCAAAGGCAAGGACTGTAGCCTTGCCTTCACAACCCGAGTGTAGGCCTTCATCCCCCCACCTGACCTCATGAGGTCGACGAGGTTAATAACCATCGCCGAAAACTGAAGACTTGTGAAAAGCTTCTCCGTGTAAACACGGAGACCCTCACCCTAGGCGGTCACCAAGTTCGCCACCTCGAGCTCGTGTTGCTGCTGCATCTGTTGCCGGATCTCCAATACCTCGGCCTTGGCAGCCGAGGTCTGAGCCTCGCACTTTCTCTGGGCCTGCAGGGCCAAGGATACCCGGTGCTCGGAATCTCCTATCTTCTCCCGAAGATGGGAGATGTCTTCTTCGGCCTTGGCGAGGTCATCCTCGGCCTTCGCCAACGATCGGTTCAGATGGCGTAGCTCGGCTGCACCTCGTTCGGTGAAGGCCAGGACACGCCTGGCTTGCTGAAACGTGAGAAAACAACATAAGCTAAGCGTGAGGATAAGTTAAATTGAGTATAAAAGCAGCACATTACCTCCACAGCATCAGACGGCCATTCATCGTCTTCGGTGGATCCGGCGGAAATATTGACCGGCCTAGCCCCAGCCTCGGTCAAAACTGGACCGGTGGGGAAGGCGGGTTGCCGGGTGAACCTCGTCACTATTACCGAGGTGTCATCAATGGGGGGCGTCCTCTCCGAAGAGACTGGAGAGGAAGAGACTGTCGCGTGGGAGGAAGAAACGACCTTTGGTTTTTTAGAAGCCTATAGGTCAGTTAGCAAGGAGACAGAGGGGTTCCGTTTGCCCCGACCCTTGCCCTTCACTTTCTCCTCTTTCCAGAAAGCCACTGCAAAAAACAACAGATCAAAATAAAGAAGCAGAAAGGAGAAGGAAGGGAAGCGATGTTAAACACATATAACCGGCCTCACCCTTGGAAACCTCGGCGCGGAGGCCAGCCTCAGCGAGCTCATGCTCGGTATAACGGTTGGAAAAGAGGCCTAGCTTAATTAGCTCATCCTCTAGCTCGCCTAAACTATCTACCGGGATCCGGCCTATGGGGCGGACACGCCACTCAAAAGACGGGGCCCCGGTCCCAGAGCAGAAGAAGAATCCACGCTGCCATACTGGGTGTTTGGATTTGATTTGAGGTTTGAATTTCAAGAGGGGGGAAGAGTAATACCATGACCCTAGTTTTTTAAACTGGAAAAATCGTTGTATCACGTCTACGGTAAGCGGAAACCCTAGCCTAGAAACCTCTACGGCTAACGGAATTAAATGAATAAAGGAGTTAGGGGTTAACTGCCCCAAAGGGAGCTTTAGCCTATCAAGGAAGTTCACAAAGACCGGAGGGGGGGGAAGGCGTAAGCCGGAGGCCAGACATACCTCGTAAACCGTACAGAAACCCTCAGGTGGTCGGTCGGCCCGGCCGCTCGAATTTGGCAACTCTCCGGGATATAGAAACGATGGCGAATGGTGAGGAGTTCCTCCTCACCCAAAACGGACGGGAAGTCGGAGACACTCCCGAACTTGGATTTCTTCGCGACCGCCGGAGAATCGGGAAGAGATTCCGACACTGACTCAGACACGTTATCCCCAGATTCCGGCACCGACTCAGAAATGTTACCCCCACCCTCAACATGTAAGGAAGAAGAAGACATAACTTACTTGGTAGTGATACACCGAGGGAATGTAAGAATTGAGGGGAAGACTTGCCGGAAACTGATCGGAAATCGCCGGAAGAAGAAAGAGAGTATCAGAAAAATCGCAGAGGGTAAAAGTGTTGAAAGTGAAAAGACCGGGTATTTATGTGTAAGAGGCAGGCGGCGTTTCGTGTTCCCCGTAAAAAAGGCGGGAAGTCGAAGAGTCGTGATGATTAGGTTTCACGCGCGGAACCCACTCTCCACGAGCAGGAAGTTCGGTAATCACAGCTCGGACATCACTACAACACAACACTTCGGAAAGGCCAGACAAGACCTCCTCCTTGCCTCGCTTATGAGGGGGGGGGGGGCTCTGATGTAGTATGGCCCAACACCCACCAGCCCAGTTACCAGGCCCAGTTCATGATGGACCTGCGGCAAATGGCCTGGTAAAGAACGTTGGACCTTTTAAGCAATCTAGAAGCTCGACAAGATCCTCGGTCAAAGCATAGCCCTTCCTCCCGGTGTCACTGAGCACAAGCGGATACCTCGGTCCTACCGAGGTATGACCTCCGTCTTCGGATAAGACACGAATACCTCGGCCTTGCCGAGGTACACACCTCCGGCTTACCGAGGTGTCGCTAGCGCGCAGGAAGCGGTCGTAACCAATCCCGGGACTCCCGCCGCCGATCACTCCTACCATCTTGGAAGGTTATAACGGCCAGCCCTTAATTGCTGCTGATTAAGGGATTGTTACCGGATAGCTTGGCACTTACCATGCACGTCGAAAGAAAAGGCTCATGGGCCACGAGACGTGGGCTGAGCGAAGCCCATGCAAACGAGAGATTTATATAAATAGCTAGTTGGTACATAATAATGATACGCTATCTTGTACTCTGATACTATACTGTTCAAGCAATAAAAGCATAAACCCTTTTACCCCGTGGACGTAGATCTACTTCAGTAGATCGAACCACGTTAAACCTCTGTGTCCTTTTTTACGTGTCTTTACTACCGCAACCTATTTTGGGAGTTAGGGAATCGGATACTGAAACCTAATTAATTAATATAATTTTCAAATTAATCGCAATATTAAATTAAAGAAAAAGAAATGAAATTGTCGGAACAATATAAGATGTTAAAAGAAATACAATAAATGGTCTGAATCGTGGATTGAGATCCTCTATGGGATTTTAGGTCTTCTATTGCACAGTTGGGTGCTCGTCACGTGTTAAAAATATTTTCTAAATCAATACTTTTGTTTATGAATTACTGACTTATAAAATATTTTAAACACTTGACAAATATCCATAGTTATAATAGCAAATGCAATGCCAAAATGCAATATAAGATTGTAATCCGTACTCCAAACCACCGATAACAAAAAGGGTGGCCATAAAGAACCATACACTCATAATCATCCGGTTTCCAAATAAGTTCAAAACAACACCTTCTAACCTAAATGTAGAAGCTTATTCATAAATATGATGAGAACATGGTGGGGGGACCCATTCAACCAAATATTGCCTTCGGCCAGCCTGCATATCAAAGTTTCTTTGTCACAATTCTTTCAAGAATCATCCAAATTTTTCCCAAATTTTGGACTTTCTCACAATAATATGAAAAAGATTATCGGTGCCGAATTAAAATATACGAAAATAGGAAGGGTTCAAACCCAATAAACTATAATTATTAGTATGTGTATTGGCTGAGAGGTTTACTTGTAATGGGTGAATGGAGGCAGAAGCAGGCCACCAAAGCTCATAATCCACTCCTCCAATCAAAACTCCTCTGTTTCTCTCTCGTCTACCTCCTCACCGCCGTCTACCTCTGTCTCTCCTCCACGAAATGCATTCTCCGGCCGCCCTCCGCCTCCCCGTCTCCGCCACACCTCTTCTCGTATCCTCCTTCCTATGGAGAGAACAAGCATGCCATTCCCACTATCCGTTCATCTTGCAATTCCCCTGTTTTATTCTCAGGTATTTGATTTAAAAAAATGAAAATAAAAAATTTCAATCGCTCTTGATTGGATCTTGGAATGTTTTTGATATGGGTTTTTCGTTTTCTTGTCAGATTACTCGGTGGTTTTGAAAAAAATTGAGCGAATTTCGGAGAATACGACGAGGTCTCTGAGGTATGTGCATGGTTTTAGTGAGAGTTTTGGAGGGAATTTGAGTTTGGAAGAGAGATTATCTCACTTCGATCATTCCGATGATAAGAATGAAATCCCATGTGGTTTCTTTAAGCCATTTCCGATCTCTAAATCTGGTTAGTTTTTGTTGAATTCTTCCTATCATAAAAGGACTAATGCAAATTCCTTTTTGTAAGATAAAAAAGGATAGAGACTAGTTTCATAGTTCTTGTATTCGATTTTATTCACAGATCAAACTGCCATGGAGAAGTGCAACTCCGTCGCAGTCGTCACGGCCGTGTTCAACGACCACGACAAAATCCGGCAGCCGAGGAACCTAGGGCCGAAGACCTCCGATCACGCGTGCTTCTTCGTGTTCGTGGACGAGTCGACTCTAGAGGGTCTTTACGCGCAGAATGTGATCTCGAGAGGCTCTAATGGAATCGAGATCGGAGTGTGGAGGGTCGTTAGGGTTTCGGTCGAGGGGTTGTACGAGAATCCGGCGATGAACGGGGTGATCCCTAAGCACTTAGTGCATCGGCTCTTCCCCAACGCCAAGTATAGTGTTTGGGTGGACGCGAAGCTCGGGTTGGTGCACGATCCGCTACTTTTGATCGACGCCCTCCTCGTGGGCCCCGGTGCTGACGTGGCGCTGGCGAGGCACCCATATTTCGTGCACACGATGGAGGAGGCGATGGCCACGGCTAGGTGGAAGAAATGGAGGGATGTTGATGGATTGAGGGTGCAAATGGAGACTTATTGTGAGAATGGTTTGGAGCCTTGGACCTCAAACAAGTCTTACCCCACAGGTATATAGTTTCTAACATTTCTGAAAATTGTGTCTTACTCACTATGTTCTGTAGTATTAGTTTCTATCATTTTTGACATACATACCAAGATCGTATGATATAAAGGGAGACATTCTTTACTCCTTATTCTCTTCTTTTTTAGAAAAAAAAGACAATTAAACTTACGTTTGAATAAGGAAGAGAGACAATTCTTACGGAACGGAGGGGAAGTAATATTTAATCCAATTTGATTGAATTTTATATGTATGTCAATGTATGGGGAATGAAGCACGAACTTCAGAATTGATCTTGCATGTGTTCTTTTGAGAAACTTAAGAGTAAAGTCAAAGGGCCATGTTATGCGTGAGTTGTACCCTTCTTGCATTAAACCTTGCCTTGCTTAATAATGTTCAATAATTGCAACTCCAAATTAATTTAAAAGAATCATTAATTGTTCCTCTTTATTAACCATGCTAATCATGGGGAACCTAACTTTACACGCTTTGAATAATATTTGTTTAAAGTCTTAATTACGTCCCATTCAACGGTGTGCATCATCCGTTGAAAGTCCCACTTCGGATATTTTATTGCTAAAACGTGTAGATCTTTTATTAATTTAATATATTAACGATACGTGACATAATCAATGATTTAGGATTTAAGATGTATATAAGGAAAATATATACCCTAACCCTCGAAAAATTTAAATTCTAAAATTTGTTACGTATCGTTCATGTATTGAGGCAATAGAAGATGTCACATGGTTTGGCAGGATCTCAAATGTGAAAATATGTATTTAATCATATACTACATTCATCCCTTGTTATTAGACTCTATTGCTTTATTGACTTTCATTCACGTTTTTCTATCGAAATTTAGTATGAGATTTAAAATGTAATATTCAAATATTTTTCCGCTTAGAAAATACTATCAATAAAGCAATGAGATCTAATAACCAGGAATGGAGGTAGTATATGACGAAATACCATCTTCCCCAACACACTAAAGTATTCGTATTCATCAAGAAAAGCTTCCTCTTTTTTTATTGTATTGTCCCTATCATCTCCTGCAGCTCACTTTTCTCCTCCAACAATCTTCTTTATCCAAATCACAAAAAATGAAAAGTGAAATAAAAAAATCTGATTAAAAACGTCTCTCTCTTTCAAACATTAGATTAGAGGTAAAATATGAAGGGTGAGTAATATTGTTATTGCTGACATGACAACAGATGTTCCGGACACTGCTTTGATCCTAAGGAAGCACGGTGCGGCCACAAACCAATTCTCGTGTCTTCTTTTCAATGAACTGGAGGCATTCAACCACAGGGATCAACTTGCGTTTGCATTCGTGAGGGACAAAATGAGACCAAAATTGAGCATCAACATGTTCGAGGTTGAAGTTTTTGAGCAAGTCGCTATTGAATATAGACACAACCTTAAAAAGAGTGGGGCCCCTATAGAGCCCAAAGTGAAATGGGGGCATGAGGGTTCTGGCAAGTGTGATGGGTATTTTTCGAAGATGCTGGGCAAAAAAACTCCATAATTAGTGCTTTTTTTCCTAATACTATTTTTTTCATTTTTCTAATGTTGTAAGAAGAATTTATGGGTACTGCTCGAAGATATACTAGAGAAGTATTCTGCTGATTACGTATGATAGAGTAGAGATGTGAGATTATAGAGTTTATATCGTGATTGTGTGTGTGTAATAGTGCAGTATTTAACTACTCCTTATGTTTCATTAGATTATGTCATATTATTTTTTGACTCTTCGAGATGCATTTCCACCGAAATTTAGTATAAATTTTAAAATGTTATTTTTAAGTATTTTTTTTTACGGGATATTACTAGTAGCCCGTAAAAGAAAAAATACCTCAAATTTATTGTAAATTTATACTAAATTTTAGTGGAATTACGTGATGATAAAGTGAAAAAAAAGAATGTGACATAATATAATGAAATGAATGTCTATGATATTATGAGGAAGAGGAAAAAAATGAGGGTTGAAGGCTTCAAGCAAATGGGCCCTTGTGAGAGGAGTTTACAAAGTTAAAAATGTGGATATGATCTGAGTTCTTTGAACTTTTTGTTTTTCATTATATTCCTTGCTTTTGTTAAAGTTAAGCAGTAATTTTGGAAGACATCGAAGTCAACGATGCGAATGAGATCGTCTTTTAATATAACATCGAATAAGATTGTCTTTTAATGACATTATCTTTTAGTATAACATTTTCTATTATATTTTTAAATTTTCTAGATATAATATTCTACATTGAATAAGCATAAGATGTCATCACAGTATAAGTATTGGTTCAATAGACTTTCAAATAATTTGGGTTAACTATTTTGACAAAACGAAACCGGACGCCAAATAGCTGCTAGCGGGCCTATTGTGTAGCTTAACGTAACGAGTTCCGACTCCCATATTACAATATAAGTATGGAAGTCCGGGAGCCGTGAGTCCTGGGAGTTACATGATACGCCTATCCCGACAACGACACCTTCGACGGCGGAGGATATCACGTCGACACCATGCAAGGACACTCCGGTAAAGAAGACGCACGAGATTTCGGAGGAGAGGAAGGCCTCGCTTCGGCCGCGATCGAAGATCAAACAACCGAAGCATCTCGATGGATTTATCTCTAAATAATAGTTATTTTATTTTTTGAGTCTTATATTTATCTTTAGACTTATTAATTGTTTATCTTCATTATTTTATTTAGAGCTTCTGATAAGCTCCATCCGGGTTTTCTTGTTGGTTCTTTCCCGAGGGTAGGATTAGGTCGAACCATCCAGGGTCTAGTTATAAATAGGCCACTTGTTTATGAGATATTATTCATGAATGAGAATTAATATTTTGGCCAAGGTCGGTTGTTCTCTCTACAAGAAAACCCGAACCCTAGCTGCCGACGGACGAAGCCGGGAAGCCGCCACCCCTACACGGCAGTCCCTCGCTACCGAACTCAACGGAGATAGGTCTTCACCTATCAACTGGTGCTTTCACTATCGCAACTCACGTCATGGCCGACCCCTCGAAGCAACCGAAAGGCGCACAGCCGGCCTCCCAGACCTTCGAGCCACACATCGGTTCTTCTCGGCGTGTACCGCCGATTCCACCCCACTCGGCGCCTGATGCGCAGTCGCGCAGCCACCCGCGCACGGACACCGAAATCGCGCAACTCCGCGCACGACTTGAGGCGATGGAGTCCAAGCTCTCCAGTGCTTTGCGCGATCCACCGCACACGGACGAGGGTTTTGATCCACTCATCTTCCAAGACCCGGATCCACCTTACGATCTGGATGACACAGAAGACGTCGGTTTTTTCTCCTCTCAGTTTCCATCGAAACCTGATCCGTTTCGCGCACCCCAGGACTTCAACTCCGACTTTGGTAGGGCACGCTCCCGTCGTCCCATCGCGACACGCGTTACCCCGTTCCTCAACCAAGACCGGAGTGGGGCTACGAGAGGTCGTCGGGGTGCTTTCCCGCCGAACCCGCGTCGCAACTTCACCCGCGACTTTTCTCATCACGCGTACAATGCAAATCAGCAAGAACCGACCTGCTGGGACAGACCTGGGCGCGACTTGCCCGAGGATGATTGGGACGATCGCGAATATCGTCCCGTTACGTGTTGGGATTCTCCCCATAGGCGCACTCGACCACAACCTGCCCGTTACGAGGCACCTCGCGGGTTGAAGTTCGAAGCACCCTATTTCGATGGCTCGGATGCATCCAACTGGATAGCTCGCGTGCAATTCTATTTCGACCACATGGCCATACCCGACACGGATCGCCTCCACTACGTGGTCATGTTATTTAACCCTCCGGCTTCAGATTGGATTTTTAACTATCGAGCAAATAATTCTTTTGTTACTTGGCAGGACTTCTTGGAGGATGTGCATCATCATTTTGATCCGCAGAGTTTTCGGAATGCTATTGGCCCCCTTTTCAAGCTCACACAAACGGGCACGGTGACCGAATACCACGATGCTTTCGAAAAGTACTTAAATCGCGTGGAGGGAGTCCCGGAATCTACTTTGATCCCTATGTTCATCACGGGGCTCAAGGACCCCATTCAGGAGAAGGTAGAGCTTCACCAACCTTCGTCGCTAGCAGAAATGATGTCGTTGGCCTTACGGCTTGGCACAACACACGAGGAGCGCCAAAAACAACACCGTGGTAGCCGATGGTCCAACAGAGACACGCGTAGCTCTGTCTCATCTCCACAACAGCCATTACCCTCTCAGGCAGTCAATGGCACGCACAAGGAGTCCGAACGACCGGGGTTCAGACCTATCCACGTGTCCAACGCAGAGAAAGCCGAGCATTCTAAACAAGGCTTGTGTTTTTACTGTCCAGAGAAGTGGTTCCAAGGCCACATCTGCACCACCAAAATGTTGTCTTACGTGGGTGAGGAGGAGGATGATTTTGACCTCTCTGACGACCCACAACTTAATTCTGACGTGGTCATTGCCGATGATTTATCACACCTCAAATCAATGGAGGGTCCTTCGCGGTCTCGTGCTTTTCGCGTGACCGGTCAAATCGATAAGTCAATGGTGGATATACTTATCGACACATGGAGTACTCATGATTTCTTGCATCCCAAGATAGCCGAAGACCTACAGTTGCCACTCACCTCCATCCAACCGTTTCGCGTTTACGTGGGGAATGGAGCGTCCCTCTTGTGCTCTCACATGGCTCGAGATATCACCCTCAAGTTCCAAGGCTTGGAATTCACTTTGGATCTCCACGTCCTGTCGGTACACGGCGCGGATATTATTCTGGGCATGGCGTGGCTTGAGAAGCTCGGGAAAGTCTACGTCGATTTCGTAGGAAAGACTTTGGAATTCACCCGAGCTGACAAACAGGTTACCATCCGCGGAAATCAACCCTCACCACGTCAGGTGTCTTTACAATCTCTCGCGCTTATTGCTTCGTTTGCACCAACAAACGAATTTTATGAGATCGTGCCATTCTCAGCCGATTTGGCCTCGGACACGTCCGCGACACCATCAGCTCCAGAGGTCGCCTTTCCCGCGGACGTTCCCGCATCTATTCGGGCAGTACTCGAAAGTTTTGAGGCAGTTTTTTGCTTGCCCGTCGGCATGCCACCGAGACGTGAATTTGATCATCGTATCCACCTCTTGTCGGACACTAAGCCTATCAATGTCCGTCCATACCGCTACCCATATTTCCAAAAAAATGAAATTGAGCGACAAGTCAAGGAGATGTTGGATCAGGGTATCATACAGCACAACCAAAGCCCATTTTCGTCTCCTGTCTTGCTCATCCGCAAGAAAGATGGCTCTTTTCGTTTTTGTATTGACTACAGGGCCCTCAACCAGGCTACTATCCTGGACCATTTCCCAATCCCCACTGCTGATGAATTGTTCGATGAGTTGGGGTCAGCCAAGTACTTCACAAAATTGGATCTCCGCTCCGGTTATCATCAGATCCGTATGCACGAGACTGATGTCTTTAAAACAGCTTTCCGGACTCACGACGGGCATTTTGAATTCCTGGTCATGCCATTCGGCCTCACTAATGCTCCGTCGACATTCCAGGCAGCGATGAACTCTCTCTTTCGACCGCTTTTGAGACGTGGCGTAATTGTTTTCTTCGACGACATCCTGGTGTACAGCCCCACGCTGGAGTCTCATGCCATACATTTACGGGAGGTTTTATCACTTTTACAGGACAATAAATTTTTCGTTAAACTTTCCAAATGTTCTTTTTGTAGTGAGCAGGTCGAGTACTTGGGGCATTTGATCCAGAATGGCTTACTCAAAGCCGATCCATCTAAGATTGAAGCGATGACAGCTTGGCCAACACCTAAATCTGTAAAACAGCTGCGCGGATTCTTGGGTCTGACAGGTTATTATCGGCGTTTCATCCGGCACTACGCCATGCTCGCAGCGCCGCTTACAGATTTGCTGAAGAAAGAGGCGTTCGCTTGGTCATCCACCGCAGACGCGGCATTTCAAGCTCTCAGAACCGCCATGACATCGGCTCCGGTCCTCAGCCTGCCGGACTTTGAAAAGCAATTCTGTTTGGAGACCGATGCTTCCGACACCGGCATTGGCGCTGTGCTAATTCAAGATAAACATCCCATTGCGTTTTTTTAGCAAGAAACTCGGACCGAGGCGACGTGTGGCCTCCACCTATCATAAGGAATTGTACGCCATTGTCGAAGCAGTGCAGAAGTGGCGTCAATATTTACTTGGTCGAGAGTTCGTAATCCGGAGTGATCAAAAGAGCCTAAAAGATCTACTTCAATAGGTTGTTCAAACGCCGGAGCAACACCTTTATATTCGAAAACTCATGGGATATAAGTTCAAAATCGAGTACAAGAAAGGGTGTACGAATAAAGCATCCGACGCTCTATCTCGTCGCGATGAAACAGCGCCGGCCGACCGTCTCGCCGCGTGTAACACGCTGATCGCGGACATGCACGCTGCTGGGTCCGCTTTATCCTTGATTTCCGAGCCGGTACCACATATTCTGGAGGACATTCGTCGTGAGACAGCCACCTTGCCTGAACTCGCTGCCCTTATCATTAAAATTCAGGACGGTTCCGCTTCCCCTCACCTCTCTTTCATCAATGGCATTATATATTTTAATCGTCGTGTTTTGTTGAGCCAGGAGTCCAAGTTGAAAGCGACGTTATTGGCGGAAGATCATAGCTCGCCCCTTGCCGGCCATCCGGGTGTGGATCGCACTTTCAAATTGCTGGCAGCAGGATTTTACTGGCCTACCATGCGTAAAGATGTTAAGCAATTTGTGGAATCTTGCGAGATTTTCCAGGCGATTTGGGAGGATGTGTCCATGGACTTTATCACGGGACTACCTCCCTCTCGTGGATATTCGTCCATTATGGTGGTCGTTGACAGAATATCAAAGTACGCCCATTTCGCACCATTGCCATCTCGCTTTGATGCTTTACGTGTGACGCATTTATTCATCAACACAGTGGTTCGCCATCATGGTTTTTCGAAAACTTTGGTGTCGGATCGGGACTCTGTTTTCTTGAATGATACGTGGGAGGAAATGATGAAACTCAGTGGCACCAAATTACATTTCACTACAGCCTACCACCCACAATCCGACGGACAAACAGAGGTTCGCAATCGGGGATTAGAACAATACTTGCGAGCTTTCGCGGCAGATACGCCCTCTAAGTGGTGCAATTTTCTTCCATGGGCGGAACTTGCTCTCAACTGTTTTCATCACTCGGCGTTAGGGACATCGCCTTACAAAGCTCTTTATGGTCGTGATCCCCCACTTCTGGTATCGGTGGCCCCTTCGTCGCGTACACCACCGAATATTGCAGAGATCATCAATGAGCGCAGTGCCTTGTTGGTAAAACTCCGGAAAAATTTGGAAGTTGCTCAACAACGAATGCGAGATTCTGCTAATAAGCACAGGCGACATATGGAATTCGAGGTTGGAGAATTCGTTTGGTTGAAGCTTCAGCCGTACCGCCAACATTCTGTGGCAAAACCGTTGTCCGCCAAACTCTCTCGTCGGTATTATGGCCCGTTCGAAGTATTGGAGCGTGTGGGACCCGTTGCTTATCGTTTGAAGTTACCACCTGGAGCTCGGATACATAATGTCTTTCACGTCAGCTTCTTACGAGAGTATATCGAAGGTGGAGAACTACAACGGCGTGAGCTTCCAGCCAATTTTAATGGCTCACGCCCCATTGCAGGTCCGGTGAGTATTTTGGATTCCAGGGTCATTTGGAAGGATGGTAAAGCAGCTGAACATGTCCTCGTGCGTTGGTCGAATGACTCGACACAACCAACTTGGGAGCCTACAGCCAAAGTTCGTCGTCGTTTCCCAAATCTACCCCTTGAGGTCAAGGAGTCGCTTAACGGGGGAGGGGTTGATACGCCTATCCCGACAACGACACCTTCGACGGCGGAGGATATCACGTCGACGCCATGCACGTCGACACCATGCAAGGACACTCCGGTAAAGAAGACGCACGAGCTTTCGGAGGAGAGGAAGGCCTCGCTTCGGCCGCGATTGAAGATCAAACAACCGAAGCATCTTGATGGATTTATCTCTAAATAATAGTTATTTTATTTTTTGAGTCTTGTATTTATCTTTTGACTTATTAATTGTTTATCTTCATTATTTTATTTAGAGCTTCTGATAAGCTCCATCCGGGTTTTCTTGTTGGTTCTTTCCCGGGGGTAGGATTAGGTCGAACCATCCAGGGTCTAGTTATAAATAGGCCACTTGTTTATGAGACATTATTCATGAATGAGAATTAATATTTTGGCCAAGGCCGTTTGTTCTCTCTACAAGAAAACCCGAACCCTAGCTGCCGACGGACGAAGCTCTGCGTTCAGCTCTTCTTCGCGGTCGACGATCCCCGAAGCCGGGACGCCGCCGCCCCTACGCGGCAGTCCCTCGCTGCCGAACTCAACGGAGATAGGTCTTCACCTATCATTACACTAGTGAATTAAAAGGCATATTCTCTTTTCCCTTTAGCGTTTCATATTTTTGATTTAAGAATTATGGTTGTTTTAAGACATAATTAGGCATGTGGATAATTGGATTAGTGCTACAATCCGAGATTGCTACTTAATACATTGACTTAGTTATAGATCAAATGCCTCTCCATCACTATTCATCCACATACAAGTTACATATATCCTCGGTTTCACACCTACTCGAAATAAAAAACAAGTGATCGCCATCTCTCACAACGCTCAAGTCCTCAACCTGTGCATTTTCTTCATTTACCACTCTTTCAATATTCTTCTCACCAAATTTTTCACCTGCACCAGTCAACATCTACCTTTCATTATTCATTAATTCCATCTTGTCATGTTTTTCTAGTTTGAGTATGTCTTGTAGATTTCAAGAAAGTCTCACGTACCTGCTATTTTGAGTAGCTCTTGTAGTGAATGAGGTAGAATTATGAGCTTTGAATTCTTCTTTCTTGAATCCTTCTCCTCATCCAAATCCATGTGAATTGTCACTCTCTTCTCGCCTGCATTATTTCCTTTTGGTTTCTTGCTTTCTCCATGGTTGAGCACCAGCTCGAGTATGCCCTCGTTTTCTTGATTACGACTATTATTTTCCTCATCTTTTAGCAGCTGAAATTTATTATCTTTCTCTAGCAAGAGCTTCACCATTTCGAGGTGGCCGGAAACATTATGCCTTGTAGAAACTTGGGTGTCGTCAAATGACGCATTTTTGCATGTCTGATTAGGTCTCGGGTTCGAATCCAACCAATCATTCACTACTGGGCTCGGGTCGTCCAAACCTTTCCACTCCTTGAGTTTCTTCAACCATTTTTTTTAATTAAGAGAAAAAACTATACCTAACCAAAAAAAAACTAAAAAAAAAAGTGCTAAAATTCACCTGCGATAAATTGTATCTGACGATGCGTTGGTCCTGAGGGTTGGAGCGAAGAATGGAGAGGAAAGCAGCCTTGTTTAAACGCAGCGTTTGAGAAATTTCAGTAGTCCGTACGCCTAATGGCTGTGGCTTTTCACACAGTACACCTACTTCTCCCACCATTTCCCCTGCACAAGCCTTCCCTACTATCTGTGAAAATGGCGGCGTCGTCAATTCCAATTACACTACTTCTACTTCTACAATCTATTTATGGAAAGTGTTGGCGTCTCTTACTTGTTCATGTCCGTCGATCCTCGCCACAAATTCCTGCAAAAAACAGAACCATTTTTTTTTTCAGACAGCGTATCACAATCATAAAAAGAAGTTGTGTGGTACTATTTTGATTTCTCGTTTTATTACCACGGATCCAGAGATCAAGACGTAAGCATCCGTTGCCGCCTCGTTTTGCAGGATAACGTCTTCTCTCGGAGGGTACCACTCCGCCTCCATCTCCGCAACCTTCCAGCATGAAAAAATGGGATGAGAGAGAGAGAGGGAGAGAATGGGAGTGGAGAGAGAGAGAGAGAGAGAGAGGACAGACGAGCTGCAGAAGGAAATCCTCGGAGACGCCATGGAAGATGGTGGCTTTCTTGACAGTGGGGAAGAAGAGAAAATGCGCAATGCTGCAACGAATAGCTTTAGGGAGGGCCTTCAATGTCTGCTGCTGCTCCACTCCCTCTGTCTTGAATTTCAGACACATGTGCGACAGAATCTGACCTTTGATGTCCGAAGGCAGCTGGTTCCTCTTCACGAATTCCGCAGCAGCCGCCACACTATCCCTCTGCACCACCAAACGAGTACCTTATCAATCATGAGAGAGGAGAGAGAAAGGGAGGGAGGGAGCATATATTATATATATGTATACGTACGAAGTGGGCGGTGGAGCAGCTCCAGTGGAGAACCAGGTTAGTCATGTTTCCGATGAGGTAAGAAGTCAAGCCGAGGTTGAAGAGCATGTAAAGAATGTCGAACATCATCTCTCTGGTATTCTCCGCGTGCAAGTCGCCATAGCCGGTGGTGGTCAAGGTCACTATAGACCAATACAATGCTGCCACGTATTTCTCCCAAACTCCCATTTCTTTGAAATTCGGATACACTGCTCCGATCCACGTCCGCCGAGGTTCCGAGTACCGATCCGCTATCACGTAGTTTATGCACCCGGCGCAATGCACCGCAAATAGAGTCACCTATATATACGTACATAATACTCTCAATCACAACAAATAATATATATATATATATATATGTATGTATGTATGTATATGCAGTTTTCTTACAGCTACGAGCTTCGTGCAACGAGTCCAGAAGTAGTTGAATCTGATGTCCTTCTCCAGCCTAAGATTCAAGAAATTCAGTTAAGTTAGTTGAGATTCAATTAATTCGACATTAGACCGAGGAATCTTAATTACCTTGCAAACAGAGAGCTGACACGTCGGAGGCGCCATAGCCGGAGCATGGCGAGCAAATCGAAGCCTAATCCGCCGCCATGGTTTGTGAAGAGAATGGCAAGGGATTGGAATGGAAGAGTTGAGAAGAGATCGAAAATGAACCATGATGTTATATACCTATGAATATAGTAAGTGAAAAGAAAAAGGTTAGAAACATTATATATAAAGATTTCAAAGGGGAAAAAAGCAAGCATACTAATGATAGATACCTCAATGCTATTTTCTTAGGGTCGTCTATTACAACATAGGATTTTGCATCGAGGTACGCGACGAAGAACGTTAGAACAATATCAACTGCGAAGAAGCCATTGATAATGTTGTCGAAGACGAAGAGGGTGTCTTGCTTGTAACTGAGGAATGCAAACTGAAAAGGCGAAAACCAAGCGGAGTATACGACTAGGAGGACTAGAAGAGTTCCCCACGCCCTGAAAATGGGAAGAAAATATGTACAGGTGTTAGAAATATGCATTTCATATTAGATAGGTTGAGGCAAATTAATGGAGGCCTAATCACCTATAACATGGATTGTAAGGTGAGATTATGCGATTCCGCAGCTTCTTAGCCCGGTTGTTCTCGATCTGTGTTGCTAGTGATGGAAGAAGATGATGATCGTGAGAGAATATGCCATTGCGATGCAAGCTCTTGAGCCAAGGAGGAGACATTTGTGGTGGGGAGTGATAGATTGTTAGTGAAAATGATTTTTAGGAAGGTGGTTAGTTAAGTAGTCTAGGGTAACAAGCTTATATACTAATGCGGCGACGCTGGCGAAGGTTCTATCCTCCGCTAGCGCTTTCCATTTACGGAAAGTTGCGATTCCCGAGGTTTTCGACAGTTTTGGAAGGTTTATGGGACGGCTAATTAATGTATGTTGCATGAGGCACAAGGAGATTTTGATTTGGGGAGGAGGCATTGGGAGAAATTAAAGTAAATTAATATAGTTGGTGAGCTTTGTGTCAATTTGTGTTACATTTTGTACTGCATTTATTTATATATTTTGGTGTGGGCACTGTTTGAATATCTAAATATAAAGATATGCCACAACAAGTGTGGAAGAGGGTGGTTTTGAACTTTGAAGAGTGATTGTATTGAATTCCACATGGGCTTATCA
>JAOWBJ010000023.1:496570-509026 GCA_028566335.1 Monarda citriodora
GACAGATCTCATGAAAGAACAACTTGCCACATTCCGTTCTCAGCTCGAAGACTTTGCCCGCAAACACAAGGTTTTCTTTTCTTTTTCTTCAATCAATCAATCAATCAATCAAAACCTATCTAGAAACTCTAACTGTTATGCTGGAATAATATATGTTCTTTGTCCTGGAAGATTGTTAAGTAGATGTTTTATTGGTTATAGACTGTATGATAAGATGTTAAGTAAACTACGATACATGAAATCCCGCTCCAGTTTCCTCTTGTTTTTGTCCAGTTGTTGTAGGAAATATATGCCTCAAAAGGTGATAACTCCCTTACTTTTTATTTATTTGACTTGAAAATGTCATAAGAATCTGTTTAATCCTTTTAAGAAGGAAAAGTATATAGCATGTGACATAACTTTCATGATACCAAATAAGAAATATTGCATCTCTGCAGCTTTTGATGGAAGTTATTCAATATTGTTTGCAGTATTTGATTTCCTTTATTCCTTATATTAATGTATTATTACCTTGTCTCATTATCTGTGTGGCTTGATAGAATGATATCCGCAAGAATCCAGCATTTCGGTCGCAGTTTCATGAAATGTGTGCCAAAGTTGGAGTGGATCCTCTGGCTTCTAATAAGGGTTTCTGGGCTGAACTATTGGGGATTGGTGACTTCTATTACGAACTTGGTTGGTACCGGACTTCTTCATTGATCTGTAGCAATAAGATGGTTGCCACATTTATCTATTTCTGATCCTGTCACTCTTGTCTTGCCCAATTCTCACAAGTATTTAGTTTCACTCCAGGGTCTTGTTCACTACGTTTAGGAGTCATGTTTGCACTATATGTTGGCTGTCTTTATTTTATCACTTCTAATTGTAATCAATCTATGGATCTAGATAGGAGTACAAATTGTTGAAATTTGCTTGGCCACTCGATCTCTTAATGGAGGTGTGATCAGCTTGGAGGAACTTTGTAAACTGCTTGGTCAAACAAGGAAAGGAACTCGTGAGGCTATCTCCCAGGATGATTGTTTGCGTGCCATAAGTAAGCTCAAGGTAATATGGTATGTGTTTTATTTTAGATGTAATGTTAATGGAGTATGTTTATGGAATACTTAAGACATTGCTGTTAAATGCTAAACTATCTGATTAACCTTAACATTGAATTTGGGATGGAAATATTTTATCAGCTCTCTTAGAAGTGATTATCTAAACAGTAAACAAGATGAGGCCAATGCTCATGGTGAGAGTAAAGACGCGATGCAAGTAAAGGAACACACGGCGTCTTCAACAAAATGATCACCAGGATGAAAATGTGCTACTACTGCAATCTCACACTAAATACCTAACAAACCCTAATCCTTACTATGGAAATAACTCTAATGGAAATTATGACAAAAGGAAATAAATAAAAAGGAAACAAATATTCATTCCTAAGCTATGCGATCTGCCTTCTTCAGCCACTCTTCTGTTCTTCTTCCCCAAGCAAAGCTGTTGCCGCCACCTCTTCCTTGTCCACGTCACTAGCCACCTCGCCAGCCACCTCATCCGTCTCCTGCCCATTGTTCTCGTCGTCGGCAGCCCATCTTTTACGTGGGCCTCGTGTGTACACCTGCCAACGAGGTGTATCAACTGCCCCCCCCGCCCGAACAGCCTTGTCCGCAAGGCGAAAAAACGGAAACTGACCTCGCATATCAGCCACCGCGACCCACGTAGCATCCTCGCGAGGAAGGCCAGCCCATTTGACCAAAACCTGCTCCACCGAGCCAAGTGTGCGCCTGTCCAGCACTTCTTCCGGCAAACATGGGGCTCAACAACACGGAGTTCAGGAGGTAGTGTAGTCTCGGCCTCGGCCGACCCAATGGCCTTCTTCAACAGCGACACATGGAACACCGGATGAATGCGGGCCTCGGCTGGAAGGTTCAGCCTATACGCTGTCTCGCCGACCCGAGCTTCAATGCGAAATGGTCCGAAAAACCGAGGAGCAAGCTTACGATTTGTCTTCCGAAACAACGACGCCTGCCGGTACGGACGGAACTTGAGAAACACCAAGTCGCCCACCGCATATTGAACATCACGGCGGTGCTTATTGGCTGCGGTTATCATACGGTCTTGCGCACGGAGGAGATGCGCGCGGAGTTCGACCAGCATCGCATCGCGATCGCGGAGAGTTTCTGCTGCAGCGGGGGCCTTGATCTCACCGGGTAGGTAGGCTTGGATCGTCGGCGGGGGTCGGCCGTAGACGGCCTCGAATGGCGTCATGGCAGCAGCTGACTGGAAAGTGGTGTTGTAACTGAATTCTGCCCATGCAAGCCATTTGGACCACTGTGTGGGTCGATCCGAGGAGAAGCAGCGTAGATAAGTTTGAAGGCAGCGATTTAATACCTCCGTTTGGCCGTCCGTCTCCGGGTGGTAGGCTGAGCTCATGCGCAACTTGGTTCCGGTCGCGCGAAACAATTCTTGCCAAAACGAGCTGAGGAATATGGGGTCGCGATCCGAGACGATCGACCGCGGAATGCCGTGAAGGCGGACAACCTCTTTAGTGAAGACCTCGGCAACTTGTTTGGCGGAGAAAGGGTGACGCAGCCCCATAAAGTGACCGTACTTGGTCAGTCGATCCACCACGACAAAGATACAATCGAATCCTCCGGAGCGTGGAAGGCCGGAGATGAAATCCATGCTAATGTCTTCCCACACACGCGTAGGAATCGGAAGAGGGGAGAGCAACCCGGCTGGAGCTTTGGAGTCATATTTCTGGCGTTGGCAAACGGAACAAGCAGCCACGAAGTCGGTGACTTGGCGCATCATACCTGGCCAGTAGAAGGCAGCGGCGATGCGGCGATAGGTGCGGTATGCGCCGGAATGGCCACCCATGGGGGAGCGATGGAATTCAGCGAGGATCTGGGAGATCCACGTCGACTGTGGGGAGAGGACCAATCGGCCCTTATAGAGTAGAGTCCCGTGTGCAAGAGAGTAGTGCGGCGGGGCAGGGGAACCCGATTCCAAAGCAGTCCGAATCTTCTGAAGTGTCGTATCGGATTGAATCTCCCGCTGAATATGTTTCCAATCCAGCCAAGTCGGGCGGGAGATCGCGGACAGCTCCACAACTTCAGTGTCGCGACGGGAAAGAGCGTCGGCGGCTTTATTCAGTTTGCCTTCTTTGTAGACGACGGAGAAGTCGTATCCCAACAATTTCGCGGCCCAATTCTGCTGCGCCGGAGTGGACAGCGGGTGTGCAAGGAGCTGCCGGAGACTACGATGATCCGTGTGCACCACAAAATGCCGACCGAGGAGATACGGACGCCAATGTTGAATTGCGAGAACCAAGGCCATGAGTTCCTTTTCATACGCTGAACGATTAAGCCACCGGGCTGCCAAAGCCTTACTAAAATACGCCACGGGCTGCTTTTCTTGCATCAAAACAGCGCCGATACCCCACCCGGAAGCATCACATTCGATGACAAAAGGCTTGGCGAAGTCGGGAGTCCGCAAGAGTGGGGCCGAAGTGAGGGCCTGTTTGAGACGGTCGAACGCTTCCGCTGCGGAAGAAGGCCAGACCCATGGGGTTTTGGAGGATGCCGTGTCTGCTTTCTTCAACAAGGCCGTGAGAGGAGCAGCGATGCGGCCATAATCTTTGATGAAACGGCGGTAGTACCCCGTGAGTCCAAGGAACCCACGAACACCCTTCAATGAGGAAGGTGTCGGCCAACGGAGGACAGCCGATACTTTAGCCGGATCCATGCAGACTCCTTCCGCGGAAATAACGTGGCCGAGGTATTCGACCGACTCACGAGCAAGTAAGCACTTCTTGGGATTAATTACCAACGAGTGGTCCTGCAAGGCATCCAAAACTTGTCGAAGGTGAACAATATGGGATTCCCAACACGTGCTATATACAAGAATATCATCGAAAAAGACCAATACAAATCGGCGAAGAAAAGGGCGAAATATATCATTCATTAAGCTTTGAAATGTCGCCGGAGCATTGGTGAGGCCGAAGGGCATTACCAAGAATTCGTAGTGGCCGGAGTGCGTGCGGAACGCTGTCTTGGGCACGTCCGAAGGGTCCACTCGAATTTGATGATATCCGGCACGTAAGTCGAGCTTGCTAAAACAGCGTGCCCCATGTAGCTCGTCCAACAGTTCCTGGATTACGGGGATGGGGTACTTGTCGGCTACTGTGTGCTTGTTGAGTTCTCGATAGTCGACACAAAACCTCCAAGAGCCGTCTTTCTTGCGTACTAACAACACCGGACTGGAAAATGGGCTCGTACTCGGCTGGATTACCCCGGAAGCGAGCATCTCTGCAACGAGCTTCTCCATTTCGTTTTTCTGCGTATGCGAGTAGCGGTAAGGGCGAACGGAGATTGGTCCAGTACCTGGTTGTAGAGTAATACGGTGATCAGTCCTGCGGCGCGGCGGAAGACCAGATGGGGGCTGGACTACTGCTGGATAACCGGACAGTAGGTGGAGTAGTTGCTGTTTTGCGCCAGGAGGGAGGTGCTCGACCAGATCAGGAAGAGAGGCGGGTGAAGTGGTCTCCAACGCGCGAAGGACCCAGCCCTCGTCGCCATCCTCGAGTGTGCCCAGGTCGCGAGGAGAACAGATACGGCGAGTAACGGAAGCATCACCGCGGAGCAAAACTCGGTAAGAGCTATAATCGAACGCCATTGTCATGCGTCGCCAATTGCACACAATATCACCTAGCGAAGCGAGCCAAGGAACACCCAAAATAATATCAACACTTCGCAGCGGAAATAAGTAACACGAGGCTGGAAAGGTGGCAGCGGCAATCTGGATAGGGAGGTCCGTGCAGACCCCGGAAGCAGACATGCGATAGCCGTCGCCTAGCTGGACTTCGTACGAGCGGGTAGGTGTCACCGGAAGGCCCAGCTCGTGAACCAACTGCCCGGAGATAAAGTTCTTACTCGCGCCACTGTCCACCATTACTAACACGCGCTGCGAGCGCACGGTGCCGAAGATCTTGAATGTTTGGTGTGAGTCGATGCCATTGCATGATAATTCAGAAACCCTAAGTTCAGCTTCGGGTTCAGGCTCCTCAATCTGGTTATCTTCCGCGGGTGAGTCCCCGGGGTCCTCATCCGTAACTAACACGTTGAGTGTGTTAGGAGGGCAGCGATGGGTCGGGCTATATTTGAGGCCACAGCGAACGCAGGTGCCGTTTGCCATATGGCGCTTGAGATCTTCAGCCGAAACATTCCGGAAACGTCGCGAAGGCCGTGGGGGGTTTGGCGGAGCTGCTGGAGAGGATAAAGGAGCAGCATGTCGTGGCCCCGGACGGGAGGAAGGCACTGGAGCTGCTGGTGGTGAGAAGGCCGTGGCTCCTGCTGACTTCAGTGGTGTTACACCATCGAATTGGAAGGCTTGGTGCACGGCGTCGGAGTAGCTTGTGATATTGGCTGCCTTCAAGTGAAGTCGGATGTCCGGCCTGAGGTTAGCCAAAAAGATGCCCAGATATTGAGTGTCAACCAGATCTGGAAGTTGTGCTAGGCGTGCTTCGAATGCTTCTACATATTCGCGCAGGGTGCCATCATGACGAATAGCGGCCAGAGCCTCGTAGCCGTTCAATGCGGCATTATCGCCAAATCGTTTGAGTAGCTCTGTCGTAAACTGATCCCAAGTGAGTGCCGGGTAGTGGCGTTTCAGGACTTGAACCCATGGAAGGGCGGGGCCGGCGAGAGCAGCCATAGCCAGCGGAAGGCGGGCCGGAAAGTCAGTGGCGGAGATGAGAAAGAATTGTTCGGTGCGCGCGAGCCAAGACAAGGCATCCGTGCCATCAAAAGTTGGCATGAGCAACGGGGCAGGAGGAGGCGGGGTCTGCGTGGGTGTAGTTTCAGGACCCCGGGAGGACTCATCCGATCGAACCAAGATTGAGGCCGTGAGTGTAGCCACAGCATCACGCATTTCTGTCATGAAAGTGGAAAGTGAGTTCGAGAATTCTTCTTGCGTCTTCTCCACCGCGTCAAGTCGCGAGTCGGCCGACTTGTCGTTCGTACCTTTAGCCATTGTTCACCGCACCAAATTGGTGAGAGTAAAGACGCGATCTAGCACACAACTGTTGTATAAATGAACAAAGCAGTAATAAACATGCAAGCAAATGTCGACAA
The DNA here is from genome assembly GCA_028566335.1 of Monarda citriodora. Lineage (NCBI taxonomy): Eukaryota > Viridiplantae > Streptophyta > Magnoliopsida > Lamiales > Lamiaceae > Monarda > Monarda citriodora. The sequence goes on from JAOWBJ010000023.1 coordinate 502,687, forward strand.
GAATGAATAAATAACTTCTGCTATTGAATAATGAATTACTGAGTTGCAATACAAAATATTCCTCAGAAGAGGACCACGCACCAATGGCGTCTTCAACACAAGTGATCACCCGGATATCCCACTGCTACTACCAATTCAAAAATAAATACTAACCCTAATTCTCAACTATGGAAATAACTCCAATGGAAAATAACACAAAAAGGAAATAAACAAAAAGGAAACAAATAATCATTCCAATGCAGTGCAATCTCTTCTTTCTTCAGTCCCGCGCCACTTCTTCTTCTCCAAGCAAAGCCGATGCACTCGGCTGCTCTTGCTCCACGTCACCCGCCAGCTCAACTGCCACCTCCTCTCTCGCATGCTCGTTGTCATCTTCGGTGGCAGCCCATCGCTTACGTGGACCTCGTGTGTAAACCTGCCAACGTGGCGTATCAACTGCCTCCCCCGTCGAAATAGCCTTGTCCGCAAGGCTAAAGAAAGGGAACTGCCCTCGCATGTCGGCCACGGCGACCCACGTAGCATCATCACGTGGAAAGCCCTCCCATTTGACGAGAACTTGCTCCTCCGAACCATGCACGCGTCTGCCCAGCACGGCCTCCGGCAAGTAAGGAGGGTCGACAACTCGAAGCTCCGGTGGTAGTGTGGTTTCCGCGTCAGCCGACCCAATCGCCTTCTTCAAGAGCGAGACATGGAAAACCGGGTGAATACGAGCCTCTGCCGGAAGGAGCAGTCGATAGGCCGTCTCGCCAATCCGTGCTTCGACGCGAAATGGACCAAAATATCGTGGGGCAAGCTTACGATTGGTCTTCCGAAAGAGTGAAGCCTGCCGGTATGGGCGGAACTTGAGGAAGACCATGTCGCCAACCGCAAACTGCACATCACGCCGGTGTTTATTGGCTGCCGAGATCATCCGATGCTGGGCGCGAAGTTCGACAAGCATAGCATCACGGTCGCGAAGTGCTTCGGCTGCTGCGGGGGCCTTGATTTCGCCGGGTAAGTAGGCTTGGATTGTGGGCGGAGGTCTGCCGTAAACTGCCTCGAAAGGCGTCATGGATGCCGAGGAGTGAAACGTGGTGTTGTAGCTAAACTCAGCCCATGCAAGCCATTTAGACCACTGCGTTGGGCGATCCGACGAGAAACACCGGAGGTACGTTTGAAGGCAGCGGTTGAGAACCTCCGTTTGGCCGTCCGTTTCCGGGTGGTACGCGGAACTCATGCGCAACTTGGTGCCGGTAGCGCGGAAAAGCTCTTGCCAAAACGCACCGAGGAAGATGGGATTTCGATCCGAGACGATCGACCTCGGAATGCCATGAAGGCGGACAACCTCCTGCGTAAACACTTCCGCCACTTGCTTGGCGGAAAAGGATGGCGTAGCCCCATAAAATGACCATATTTGGTCAGTCGATCCACCACGACAAGGATGCAATCAAACCCGCCGGAGCGCGGAAGGCCGGAAATAAAGTCCATGCTAATGTCCTCCCACACGCGGGTGGGAATCGGGAGAGGAGAGATCAAGTCGGCCGGCGCTTTGGAGTCATATTTTTGGCGTTGGCAGACGGAGCAAGCGGCGACAAAAGCAGTGACATGCCGCATCAGACCTGGCCAATAAAAGGTGGCAGCTATGCGGCGGTATGTGCGATACGTGCCGGAGTGTCCCCCCATCGGAGTCCTATGGAATTCAGCGAGAATCTGTGGGAGCCATGTGGATTGCGAAGAGAGAACCAAACGCCCTTTGTAGAGTAGATTGCCATGGGCGAGAGAGTAATGCGGCGGGGATGGGGAGCCGGCTTCAAGGGCAGTCCGAATCTTCGATAGGGTGGGATCAGACTGTATCTCACGCTGAATCTGGGACCAGTCCAGCCAAGTGGGTCGGGAAATGGCAGAAAATTCCACGATGTCAGTGTCGCGCCGGGAGAGCGCGTCTGCAGCTTTATTCAATCTTCCTTCCTTGTAGACGATAGAGAAGTCGTAGCCGAGCAACTTCGCAGCCCAGTTTTGCTGTGCCGGGGTGGACAGCGGGTGCGCGAGGAGTTGTCGAAGACTCCGATGATCCGTATGCACTACAAAATGTCGGCCCAAGAGATACGAGCGCCAATGCTGAATGGCGAGGACCAAGGCCATAAGTTCTTTCTCGTATGCGGAGCGGTTCAGCCAACGCGCGGATAAAGCCTTGCTAAAGTAGGCCACGGGCTGCTTGTCTTGCATCAATATGGCGCCGATACCCCAACCGGAAGAGTCACACTCAATCACAAAAGGCTTGGCGAAGTCGGGAGTACGCAAGAGGGGGCTGATGTTAAGGCCTGTTTCAGTTGCTCAAAAGCCTCCGCAACCGAAGGGGGCCAGACCCACGGCAGTTTGGAAGGTGCCGAATCCGCCTTCTTCAACAAAGCCGTGAGGGGGGCTGCTATACGCCCGTAATCTTTTATGAAACGGCGATAATACCCCGTGAGCCCGAGGAATCCACGAACGCCTTTAAGGGAAGGAGTCGGCCAACGGAGGACTGCCGAGACCTTAGCCGGATCCATGCACACGCCGGCTGCGGAAATGACATGGCCAAGATATTCGACCGAATCACGAGCAAGTAAACACTTCTTGGGGTTTATTACCAACGAGTGGTCCTGCAAGGCATCCAAAACTTGTCGAAGGTGAACAATATGGGAATCCCAACAAGTGCTATACACAAGTATATCATCGAAAAAAAACTAAGACAAATCGATGAAGGAAAGGTCGAAAGATGTCATTCATGAGGCTTTGAAATGTTGCCGGAGCATTGGTGAGGCCGAAAGGCATTACCAAAAATTCGTAGTGGCCGGAGTGCGTGCGAAAAGCTGTCTTGGGCACGTCCGAGGGATCCACCCGAATCTGATGATATCCGGCACGCAAATCCAGTTTGCTAAAGCAACGAGCTCCATGTAGCTCGTCCAACAACTCCTGTATGACTGGGATAGGGTACTTGTCCGCGATTGTATGCTTGTTAAGCTCCCTATAGTCCACACAAAACCGCCAAGAGCCGTCCTTCTTGCGAACCAACAACACCGGGCTTGAGAACGGACTTGTACTTGGCTGTATGACCCCGGATGCGAGCATTTCTGCAACGAGTTTCTCCATCTCGTCTTTCTGCGTATGTGAGTAGCGGTAAGGGCGAACTGAGATGGGTCCGATACCTGGCTGTAGAGGAATCCGGTGATCAGTCCGGCGACGCGGAGGAAGCCCGGACGGGGGCTGTACCACCGCTGGATAACCTGAGAGCAGCTGGAGTAACTGTTGTTTAGCGCGAGGTGGGAGATGCTCGGCTAAACCCGGAAAGGAGGAGGTCTGGGAAGTCTCCAAAGCGCGAAGGACCCAGCCTTCGTCGCCATCTTCTAGCGCGCCCAAGTCGCGAGGGGAGCAAACACGCCGAGTAACAGATGCATCACCCCGGAGCAACACACGGTAGGAACTATAATCAAACGCCATCGTCATGCGACGCCAGTTGCACACGATATCACCAAGGGAAGCGAGCCATGGGACACCCAAAATGATATCAACACTGCGCAGCGGAAATAGGTAACACGAGGCTGGAAATGTGGCAGCGGCGATCTAGATGGGAAGATCAGTGCAGACACCGGAAGCAGACATGCGGTACCCGTCACCTAGCTGGACTTCGAACGATCGGGTAGGCGTCACCGGAAGGCCTAGCTCGTGGACCAACTGCATGGATATAAAGTTCTTACTCGCGCCACTATCCACCATCACTAACACGCGCCGCGAGCGCACGGTGCCGAATATCTTGAATGTTTGGTGTGAGTCGATACCATTGCATGATAGTTCCGAAACCCTAAGTTCAGCTTCGGGCTCAGGCTCCTCAGTCTGGTCATCTTCCGAGGGTGAGTCCGCGGGATCCTCATCATCCGTAACTAGCACGTTGAGCGTCTTAGGGGGGCAGCGATGTGTCGGGCTATATTTGAGACCACAACGAACGCAGGTGCCGTTCGCCATATGGCGCTTGAGATCTTCAGCCGAGATATTCCGGAAACGTCGTGAAGACCGCGGGGGGTTCGGCGGAGCAGCCGGAGAGGAGAATGGAGCAGCATGTCGTGGCCCCGGACGGGAGGAAGGCACTGGAGCTGCTGATGGCGAGAAGGCCGTGGCTCCTGCTGACTTCAACGATGCCACACCATCGAAACGGAAAGCCTGGTGCACTGCGTCGGAGTAGCTGGTGATAGTGGCTGCCTTCAAGTGAAGCCAGATGTCCGGCCTAAGGTTAGCCAAGAAGATGCCCAGGTATTGAGTGTCAATCAGATCCGGAAGCTGTGCTAGGCGGGCTTCGAATGCTTCGACGTATTCGCGCAGAGTTCCGTCGTGACGAATAGCGGCTAGGGCCTCGTAGCCATTCAATGCTACGTTATCACCAAAACGTTTGAGTAGCTCAGTCGTGAATTGATCCCACGTGAGTGCCGGGTAGTAGCGTTTCATAACTTGAACCCAAGGGAGGGCGGGGCCGGCCAGAGCGGCCATAGCAAGCGGAATATGCGCCTGGAAGTCCGTGGCTGAGACGAGAAAGAACTGTTCCGCGCGCGCGAGCCACGACAAGGCATCCGTGCCATCAAATGTGGGCATGAGTAGCGGGGTCGAGGGAGGTGGGACTGGCGGGGGTGTCAGTTCAGGACCCCGGGAGGACTCGTCCGATCGAGCCATGATCGAGGCAGTGAGTGTGGCCACAGCGTCACGCATTTCTGCCATGAAGGTGGAAAGTGAGTTCGAGAATTCTTCTTGCGTCTTCTCCACCGCTTCAAGTCGCGAGTCGGCCGACTTGGAGTCTTTGTCGTTCGTACCCTTAGCCATTGTTCACCGCACCAAATTGGTGAGAGTAAAGACGCGATCTAACACACAACTGTTATATAAATGAACAAAACAGTAATAAGCATGCAAAGCAATTGACGACAAGGATGAATAAATAAACTTCTGCAATTGAAGAATGAATAACTGAATTGCAATACAAAATATTCCTCACGAAGAGGACCACGCACCAAAGGCGTCTTCAACAAAAGTGATCACCCGGATAGTGTGCTACTACTGCAATCTCAAAATAAATACCAACAAACCCTAATCCTTACTATGGAAACAACTCCAATGGAAAATATGACAAAAGGAAATAAATAAAAAGGAAACAAATAACAATTCCTATGTTATGCGATCTTCCCTTCTTCAGCCACTCTTCTGTTCTTCCTCTCCAAGCAATGCTACTGCCGCCAGCTCTTCCTTGTCCATGTCACTCGCCAACTCGACCGCCACCTCATCCGACTCTCGCCCACTGTTCTCCTCGCCGGCAGCCCATCTTTTACGTGGACCTCGCGTGTATACCTGCCAACGGGGTGTATCGGTGCGCAAATAGAATGGAAACATATGAACTCGACAAGGCCAGAATACTCGCATTGTGCACACAAGGGTGATTGACTGGTGATTAACAATATGTTCCCTAACAGACTGTTTTTCAAGTTTCCTTCAGTTGTATATCTACCATTTCCATCAAATTTATAATTACATGTGCAAAAAGTTCAAGAATCTCGGCAGAACAAAGGTCTCGTATCCAAGATCTCAAAAGAATCGCACAAAAGCATGTGGGCAGTCTCACAAGATGGTATGGTTCTTCAAAGTAGCAGATTAAAAATAAAAATAAAAAGCATGAATTGCACAAAAGCATGAATTTATTAAGCAGATTAAAAATAAAAAAATTGAACATAAATTGTGTTTGTGTTGGGTTGAAGGAATTTATTAAGCAAATTAAAAATAAAAACTATTGAGTTTGAAAGTGAGAGTAGGCCCCGAAGTAATTTTAAAAAGAATAAAAATAAATGTACCATGTATAAATCGAACTGGGATCTGTATTTTGCATCAATTTCTATTTTGGGGATGCGTGAGTATTTTGGACATTACGAAATCTTAACAATTTCTATTTTTTTTTTTTGATGAATAATTATTATAGAGTAATATAGATAACGAGGAGGGAAGAAGAATAAAGCAAGATTCTTTATAATGCCTTGAGCAATTCAAAGACTTTTTCAGCTATGTACTTCTGCTGGAGAGTTGCGCCCTTTTGTTGCACCTTGCCAAGATGAAGCCGAAGGTGGCTTTTTTATGGAATAGGCACTTCGAAATCGAAATAAAAATAAAAGAGTGAATAAATTTATTATATAATTTTTATGTAATAATTTCTATTTTGAGGGACTTGGACAGTTTGAACAAATTGCATATTACAAATGTGTAATACATTCTATTTTCAGAGTAAATAATAATAATAATAATAATAATAATAATAATAATAATAATAATAATAATAATAATAATAATAATAATAATA
>JAOWBJ010000023.1:973612-985282 GCA_028566335.1 Monarda citriodora
TAGTTGATCTGTGATATTCCACATAGGGAGAAGAAACAACTGGCATGCACGCTTGCGCATATCACATTATGGCCCTAAAATGTGAGCCAATAGTGATCTAATGGTGATCAAATGAAAGCAAGTTGTGACATACCGTTTACACCTTCCATTGCAGCCTTAACTACAGGCCGGCCAGCTACTTCATACACTTCCAGAGTATTTGTATTAGGCCCGAAAACTCTATCTGTTAGGGAAACAAATTGGCAAATGGTAATTTTAGAGAATTCGTTTGATTAAATTTTGCACTCAAAAACTATCAAATGAATGCACGGTGGTTTTTCTTTTAATCTGAAACCTATATATCGTGATTCGGGAAGTTTTATATGTTATTCGTATCAGATCCTTGCAATATCGGCATATCCATAGCTCAAGTGACAAAACATTGATGCAGCTGGAATTAAGAATGCAAATTCCAGAAAGCAATGACGATCTAGAAAGTATCATAAGAACAATAAGGAAGGGGTCAAAGGCACTCGAAGTTTACCAAACGCGTATGCCGTCGTTGTATTATACTCATTCCGCACAATTTTCTCACCATCTGCATACCATGCGAGCTCATCTCCTTTCTGATATTCCCTTTCACTGTATCAACACGACAGGACAAAGTAGATGAGAGTAAATTTCCTCAAATTCGTAACCCCTAACCTCAAACCTTGCCCCAAATTCAGAGGATTAAAAATCAATCAAAATTAGATCTATCGTTAAATCAAATCACCTCAGAGGTCGGAATCTAATTGTCACTGAAATGCTATCGCCCGATTTCGAAGCACTACTCAATGGCTCTCCAATCAGCTGCTCCTCCATCGACGGAAAGGACACCGGTGTCCTGCTTCGTGAATAGTCGCCGCCACCATTGCGAGTCGACGCAGCGGATCTAGAACCGTAGCCTACGCCGCCACCGGCGCCGTAGAAAGATGTCGCCGAAGAGGAATACGAACGCGGCATTAAACGGCCGTTCATCATCGACGACGATGACGACGTAGATGAATACGGAGTCGACGGTTTCCGATGACTGAAAGGCGAGCTACTTCTTCCTCTCGAGGATGAAGCCGCCATTTCCCCAATCACGGCAAATGGATTAACAACTCACAATCTACGACTGTAAATAATCACTCAGTTTGCACAGTCAATGCTATGCAAATGTATACATCAAAGATTTGGGATAACTCAATAACAGGAAATAATGTGTCAGAAATCACATGCTCGAATCAGTAAAGTAAATAATTTGAATTGCATAACGCTTTTTTTTTCCCAGCAGAACAGCCTGTGCTATAGAAAACTTCAGCAGAGAACGACATCCATGTATTCACTCGCACACACATGCGTGTCCATGCGTGAATGAATGAATGTGAGACTAAACTCTTCGTTTCTTCTTCTTTAAGACAAAGGAGAGTTGCAGAGTTGAGAGAGAGTAATGAGAGAAGATGAGAGGTGGAATAGCGAAGAGTGAAAACGACGGGAGGTAAAATTAATATTTTTGTTTTCCTTTTGTGCTTTCTTTTTGAATTTAAATGCCCTCCATTAACATTAAAATATTATGAAATTTTATGGGTTGGAATTAATTATTTTTTGAAAATAACGATACTGTCAGAGAAGATTTCGTGGTGCCAGATCAGGGTACTAACCAAGCAGCAGCGAGTACATCCAATGAGACTTGGTTTTCCCTTCATTTTCTTTTTTTCATTCATATAAATTGAATTTCAACGTAATTGTCAAACGATTGTCGGTTCAAAAAAAAATACTAATGTATTGTATTTTTTTAAAAAAAAACTACTGTCGTCTTAAATAAAATACTTGTTTGTTTGTACTTCACATAAGTTTACTGATTTAATGATAACAAGTGACTATTGCAAATTCGGATTTATCTTTGTCTCGGATGAAAATGAGGTCATGTGCCGCATGAGTTTTGGTAAGACGTGCACTTTTGACTGTTACGGTTCGGTCCTTGGCCATTGGTTCCAGACCAGTCTAAACCGTCGGGCTCATGGTTTGAATCGGCGGGTCCATATGTTGAATTATGGAATATTTGGGTTTAGATAATATTTTAAATTTATAAATTAAAAAATAGTTCACATTTTCAACAAAAAAAATTAATGTGTTTGAATGATTAAAGATGCAGATTAGAGGGTTCTTAGCGCAAATTCGTCCTACTAGTTATGAATAATGTGTTTTTTATAAATATTATGCCCTGTCGGGGCTCGAGTAGAGTTGGCAAAATAAGCCCAGCTCGATGGACCGGCCCGGGGTACTCGAAACCATAATTGGTTTGGGCATCGAAAATAAAGGCCCGAAAAAATTAGGGCTCAAAAGCCCGTCCATACGGCCCGCCGGGATTCGGGTCCAAAAAGCCCGGTGGGTACGGGCCAAAAAATCCGCCCAAAATTTTAATAAAATTAATATATTTTTAAATGACATTAATCTTTATTATGAATTTTAATATGTTTATTATTCAATTTAATTTTTTATATTGAATGTTGTTTTTAGATTTTTATCAAACTTATCTTTCTAGCAGGTGACAAGTAAGTTTTAATATATTTCTTTGATTTATTTATTCATATCACTAGCGGTAGCGGGTGTTGTAGATGACAAGTCTTATGTTTGTTGATTTTTCTAGCAATATATTTGTTATAGAGTGAACGAAATTAAAGAATTAATGATCACAAATACACTTTAATAATTTATTGAAAACGGTTCGGGCCGGCCCGCCAGCTAGACTTTTAGCCCGAGGCTAGGTTGGGTTTCAAATATAACGGCCCGAATAATTTTCGGGCCGACTATAAGTCAGGAGTCCATTGATGAGAAGGGGTTGGGGAAAGCTTGAACCCAATTCCTACAGTGAAGGAGGAATCCGCCCGAGGAGGGGCTTGCGTCTAATTAGCTAGTTGGTGAGGCAATAGCTTACCAACGCGATGATCATTAGCTGGTCCGAGAGGAAGAGGATTTGATTGAGTATTGAGGAGGTAAAGAATTTAGGCCAAAATACCATTTTGAACTATTTAAAATCAAAACTCGGAATTTGGAATCCCATTAGATATTTTCAGGTTGCTTAATTTTTTTTTCTCTCGTGAGCCTATTGTTCTCTTAAAGTCTTTTCCTATTCTTGCTATGTTGCATGGTTAAAACCAAAAAAAAAAAATGTTTTTTTCTCGATGTTTTACTTCTAGTTTGATCAGGGTAACCACAGAAAATGAATATGCTAATGAAGGTTACAGATTCGGTCATTGCATATTGGTACTTATCGAGTATAGAATAAATTTGCTTCTCTTTGTTCTTGCCAGGGGCAAGGTCTCATAGGGTTATGCCATCTAAATAATTGACTCTTTAACTCGACTTCAATGGTATGCAGCTTAAGGCTCAAACCGGCCCAATTTTTAAAAAAAGCTCGATGGACTCAGGCTGGCCCAACCCGCTATTTTGCCAGCTCTAGGCTCGAGCCTGGTCCACCGGGCCTCGGTTCAAAATACATCAAGGTCTAACCCTGACATCCACGTATTCGGGCTGTGCCGACGGTTTAGAGCCGGTTACTTTTGGTAAGTTTTTTATACAAAGTTATATTATCAACACAAACTGATATGTGTTAATAATGTGTTTTTTATAAAGATTATGGCCTGTTGGGGCTCGAGCCTAGCCTGCCGGGCCTCGGTTCGAAATACATCAAGGTCTAACCCTAACATCTGCGTATTCGGGCCGTGCCGCCGGTTTAGGGCCAGTTACTTTTGGTAACTTTTTTATACAATGTTATTTATACTATTATATAATAATCATGCACCTTTTCATTTTTAGAAAGTATTACCCTTTTCATAATATGTGAAATGTCCAAAATACCCTCGTATATCCAAAAATAGAAAGTGATGCACGGTACAAACCCGGGTTCGATTCCTGCCTAGTGCATTTTTCTTTTCTTTTTTAATTTTACTCTTGGATCTACTCTCACTCAGGCACAATAGCTATTATTTAAACTAATATCTAATTTTTATTTTAAATTTGCTTAATAAATTTTATCATATTCTAATACAAACACAATTTATATTCAATTCTTCATGTCGCAACGCGCGGACACTATCCTTTTTTTTTTTTTGAACAGCAAATATTCTAATCTACTCCTAAACTACACCAATGAGAATCGATCCCTAGACCACCAAATGAGAGCGCTAAGCTCTACCACCAAATGTCCGCTGGGCCAAAGGCCTGGGACGCGCGGACACTATCCTAATATAATTAACACAAACTGATCTGGAATCGTAGTTGACCTAAAATCATATTCCAATTCACTCACGTTAAAATATGGTTAATTTCAATAAATTGCAACAATCTATTGATATAGTCAAACGGTCTAAACAATTTAAAATCACGTCATAGCAAATTAGATATATCAGGCATGGCAACTACCGAGTTGACAAACAAAATTACCGAGTATATTGAATAGGCCGTCTTAATTTATATGCCGACGGTAATTATTGCCACGTAATACTTTGCTTAACACCACCGTAACTCCTTTTCCAACCCAAACAGACCCACCGTAACTCGATGACATTTATCACCTTTGTTTTCATCGATTGCGCCGAAGAACCATGCGCGCCAAACAGCCTCTATCGAACAGCGGAAAATACTCTAATTTAATTGTCTATTTCAAATTTACCGGATAACCGACACAGCAGGTTAATTTGTTTGCGCACGGACGAAAGGCAACGATTACCGAAATTGCCCTTTGCAATTTGTAAACATGAATAAAACTTTGAATTATGTTACCCTCGACAAATAAATAAATAAAATATTGTCAATGATGTTGTCACTAGAGGGAACAAAATATCCGGTACAAATATCCTATTATCGGGAAGCATTTTATGAAAAAGGGGAAAAAGGGGCGGTTAGTCACGTTAATAAGTTGTGTGATCGATTAGGTTTTTTATGAGTTTGTTAATATGTCGAAGAACGTAAAGAAAATAAGAATACGAGAGATTTACGCAATTCGATCCGCTATGTTGTAGATCTACGTTCACGGGGAAGAAGATAAAAAGTGTATATTGCTCTTGTGAGTATGAGAGTGTGTGTCCCCTCTTTTATCCTAGTGTCTTTATTTATAGGCTTACAAGTAGAATCCTACTCTGATACAAAGATTGGGCCTGATCGGATAACCTTAAGGCCTTGTTGATATCATTTTACATGATAGATATTCGATTCCCTATCTCTCTATGATAGATTTTGAGGATAGGCTTGGAGTAAGGGTCCTCATTATGGTAGGAGTCTTGATAGTGAGCTGGCGCGAGCTAAACCGACTTGGGCCTGATCCAAACTGGGCCGGCCTGGGCCTTAGTGGGTTGTGCGATCTTGTTGGGCTTATAGTCTTCGGAGTGGGCCTTGTGTTCGGGCCGAATAGCGTTGGGCCAAGCTCTTATTGAGGTCCATATTTATTGGGCCTTATGCTTGGGCCTAGTTGTTAGGCCGTGTGCTATCACTTCCCCCTAATAGAGATGTAGGGATAAGGATATTATGTAGTTTTGAACATACCCCGTTTGAGAAAGGTGTGTTGTTAAACGGAATGCCCCCGTCAAAGTGAACGAGAGCGGCGAGCATACCCCGCTGGGAAGGGGCAAGCTCGCGAAGTTGGTGCCCTGGTCAAAGTGGACGCGAGCAGCGAGCATACCCCGCTGGGAAGGGACGAGCTCGCGAAGTGGGTGCCCCTGTCAAAGTGGACACGAGCAGCAAGCATACCCCGCTGAAAAGGGGCGAGCTCGCGAACTGCGAACCAAATGTGAAGGGGCGTCGACCTAGTGGACTGACATCATGTCAATTACTTTGCATTAAATGCACCGGTTGGGTTGGCCCAATAGGAAGGTGGGATGTGGTGCGGCACTTGAAAATGAAGTGTATACTATACACTTGCTGTCGATTACCATTACTTTCACTCGTTTACTCTCAAAAATTTATGGCGAAAGTTTTCTGAATAGTGCAGACTTCCGGCGAGCGCGAATCCGCATAACCAGCCTATTCTTGCTTCTGGAAATCGACATGTAAGTTATGGCTTCCTCTAAAGTAGCATCTTCAAAGGTAGAATTCAAAATAATGGGTAGGGGTACAACTCCGTTGACCACATATAAGGTAGGTCGTGATTTCTGTCACCACTGTGAATACGTCGTTCCCAACCGTTGAGGGGTTAAGACATGTAAAATAGATATACTTCTTCACTGTCATTTTCTACTGTTAGGGAATTATGTAGTGAATTTAATATCGCTGAGAACGCTGAGTTCATCGTTCCGGGTCCTTCCGATAGGGCATGCGCCCCTCCTTTTGCCTTTATCACCGTTTATGAGGACTCACTTTGCAGTGGTCTTTGATTCCCATTACCTTCTGCGTACATATCGCCGTTGGCGTCGTACGAACTGTCGTTAGAGCAAATAACCTCTAATTCTTTGTCATCTCGCATATCTCGAGTCTGAGGCGAAGCAAGCCCTGACTCGGGATATGATTCTGAATTTTTTCTTCTTCAAGACTTCCGCGAGATGGTATTACCTTACGCCGAATTCTGCGGCTAAGCCCAATAAAGTCCAAGATTGGCACTCGAAGTTTTTCTTTCTTCGGGCTGCTGATGTAGGCGTGCCGATCTTTAGTTGGCGATCTGGCATTTTAGGAAAAATCAAAGTCTCTCTTCAGTACCCCAAACTGAAAGAGAGACTTATAAGAGAGGCCAAAAGGAGGAGTGCCCTTGGTGATCCATCTACCGTGAAAGAGGCGGGGAGGGTAGGGTAGGGTTTCTTTTCTTTGGTCTCTTACTGAAATTCTACCTTGTGAACTTATCTAATCTTTTTGTCCGCGTGCAGTGGTCCTCAAGCTGAAGACAAAGAAGAGGCCAGCGGAGGCCGATAACGTCGAGGTGTTTGCGACGCCTTCGGAGAGGACACATGATGATATTGGGTCCCCCGAACTGGGGAGCTTCTTCTATGCTGACGCCCGAGTTTAAGCAGATGAAGCATAGATTTAAGAAACCGCCGAGGGTTTCAACTCTGGTGAGCTCGCAGGTCGATCCGACCATCGAGCTGAACGTGGATGTTCCTCCCAGCGAACTGGAGGTAACTGTCATACCCCTCATTTGTCTTTAATTACTATAATAATTACAAGGACTGATTTGAGGTTTTGTTGTGACAGGTCGTTGAGGGGATGCTGGCGGAGGGGCAGCAACTGATGGCTCGAGCTGCCTCCTTGTTGAAGAAGGGGGCTGCTGCGAAGGCCCTCCTTAGTTCGCAGGAGGAGATGGAATCTCTCCAGAAGAGGGCAGAGGCGGCTGAGGCTGAAGCTGCCATGCCCCGGAAGTCGGAGGAGATCGCTCAGTCTTCACTGGCGGCCTTAAGGTTAGAACTCCGCAGCTTGGGGAGTGAGCATTCGCAGTTCGCCAGCAAAGTGGTGGCGGACCAGGGGCCCCTACTAAGGGCAGTAATGGAAAGAATACTCCTCTCGTCGAGGTTCGGCGAGCTTGCCTCGAACTTAGGCACTGTCCTTGGCGAATCGGCAGTGGTGGAGATGCTGGCAACCGTGAAGGCCGATCACCCCGCGCTGGATATCACCAAGTATGGGTGCAAGGCCCGGACCGATGAGGAAAATATTCGGGCCCTGGTTGAGGAAGTATAGGCCGGACTCTGCGACTTCCTGTTGCTAAAGGAGCTGGAGTCCGCTTCTGTTTGCTTGACGCAGAAGATGTGCGAGCTGTGGAGGTCGACCGAGAGGTCGAGATTGATGAGCTCTTCTCCCAGGTGTCCAAGGGGAGAGCTGTGTCCAAGGAGCCGGAGGTGGGAGCCCATGATGATGCTAGGGTTGGTTCGCCTCCTCCTTTGTAACTTTTCTCTTTTTGTTTGTTTTGTTTTAGGCCTCCACGTACTCCAGTGCCAGTAGGGCACTGCTTTTGATGTCAATAAAGAAATGTTTTGCTTTCGAAATCTAAATCATGCTTATTCTTTCTTTATTTTTCATCTGTATTCAGTCGTCGTCCCCAACATGTTTGATGCGTCTTCTTTCGTTATCCGTATAAACGAACTGGTAGATTCGCTTAAGGTCGCAGAGGCAGAGATTGCTTTCTGGAAGGACAAGTATAATCAGTCAGGTGCCATCGTCTCTGTTAGACCTAGTTCGGTGAATAATCAGGGCGGCGAACTGACACATTGGAAAGAGGAATACAGTCGAGCTGTTGCGGAGTGCGAGCGGATAGAGAGGTCCACTCAAATCAAATATGATGAGCTCCATGCCCGGTATAAGCTTCTCCATGATGAGTTAGAGGAGGCCAAGGGAGAGCTGAAGCGCACGAGCAGAGAGCTAGAGAAGATGGACCATGAACATGTGGCTTATGAGCTCTTCGTTCAGCGAGCTGGCGGTGTACCAATCTCGAGGGTGAGGAAACTGATCACAGCGTGTAATGCTTATGGTCGGAGAAAAGACTGTGAACCATTGGTGTTGCACAAAAAGATCCTCGAGCTAAAGAGTATAGCCCGATACTACGACGTGATCCTAGATCGGTACCCCTCGCTTAGCAAGCTCGTTGGCGATCGTTCATTTGTCGACGAGGTCGGTCCTTCGTCTATTGTTGTTCTTCGCCAACCTTCGCGAGCTGTGAATGTTCAACGAGCTCAACCTGCGGTGTCTGGAGGTCGCAAAGGTGGTCAGTTGGCAGGTCGAGAAATATCAGGTCGCAGCGCGGGGAGGGGAAAAGGTCGCTGTTTTGACCTTGACGCCTTTTTGAATACCAATTTTGATTATCCGCAATACTTCTCAGATAGATGGTTGAACTTTAGTCCAGACAACAAAACTCGCCGACCATAATGTAGTGGATAGGAATGTGTACTGTAAAATGTCTTCTTGTATTCAATAAAATTGTCGGTTCGCCTTTACTCTTTGTAGCGAACTGCGAACTTGTTTTACTTCTCTTTTGCTATGACATATGTCTTTGCTTGTTTGAAGTTCGATATGCTTTTATTTTGCGATGATCGGAATCAATGCTATTTTGAAGCTAGGTTACTCCTTCTTTGCATTGATCGGGGTCGTTGCTGTTTTGGAGTATGTACTTCTCGTTTGCGATGACCGAGGTCAAGACTGGTTTGAAGTAATGGTTTCTTCTTTCGGGACTTGTGAACCTCCGGAGATTAGTGGTATCTCATAAGGTGGCCAACCT
The DNA here is from genome assembly GCA_028566335.1 of Monarda citriodora. Classification (NCBI taxonomy): domain Eukaryota; kingdom Viridiplantae; phylum Streptophyta; class Magnoliopsida; order Lamiales; family Lamiaceae; genus Monarda; species Monarda citriodora. Next base: position 982,806 of record JAOWBJ010000023.1, read on the forward strand.
TAGAGAAATTATTGTGTGAATTTTTACATACAAGTAGGGCATGCAAACATATGTAATGAGACTCATAAATGAACAAAAATAATTTTATTAATAATGAAGGTCGGTTCCGAAAGAACAAAGAAAATATAAATATTTACATGAAGCCCTAAGGATGCAATACTACATGTCTAGGCTATAGTTCGTCCACTTATACATAAAATTTCCTCAAATTGGAAATATGCCAAGTGCCAGACAAATGTGCGAGCTTGTACGAACCCTTGCCGAGATTCTCTGGGATCTGATACGGTCCTTCCCATGTGGCTTCCAATTTGCTGAGTTTTTCTGCTTTACTGACCTCGTTGTTGCGGAGTACAAGGTCTCCGACCTGGAAGTGATGGTGCTTCACTCGGCGTTGTAGTAGCGAGCTACCTGTTGTTTGTACCGGACTTCCTTTATGAAGGAGAGCTCTCTCTTTTCCTCTAATAAGTCCAAATCTGCTCGGAGGTTTTCATCATTGACCTCTTCGAAAAAGTGTATGACACGAAAGCTCGGCATCCCGATCTCGACTGGTATAACTGCCTCGGTGCCATAAGCTAGACTGTATGGCGTTTCTCCATGCGAGGTTCTGGGCGTAGTCCGGTAGGACCACAAGACATTTGGTAGGTTTTCTACCCACAATCCTTTAGCTCGTCCCAGTCGAGATTTTAGTCCGTTCACGATAGTCCGGTTGGTGACCTCAGTCTGTCCATTAGCTTGAGGACGTGCGACTGAGGTGAACTTCTGTTGGATGTTGAGTTCTTCACATTATTCTCTAAATATTTTGTCCGTGAATTATGTCCCATTATCCGAGACTAGTATGTGTGGTATCCGAACCGGTAGACGATATTCTTCCATACGAAGTTGCGGGCATTCTTGCTTGTAATCTTGGCCAAGGGTTCGGCCTCCACCCACTTTGTGAAGAAGTCGATTGCGACGATCAGAAAGCATCTGCCCCGGGGCCTTGTTAAAGGGTCCAACTATGTCAATCCTCCATTGCATGAACGGCCACGGGCTTTGCATGCTGGCGAGCTCTGTCTGTGGTAGTTGCTGCACATTCGCGTGGATTTGGCCTTGCGAACAGCTCTTGACCAGTTTGGTTGCATCGTGAGTCAACGTTGGCCAGTAGTATCCGCTTCGCATTATCTTTTTGGGCAATGCTCGGGGCCCAATATGGCTGCCACAAGACCCTTCATGAACTTCTCTCGAGACGTAGTTCGCTTCTCCTGGTTCTACACATCGCAAGAGAGGCTGGAGGTAGGATATGCGGTAGAGAACATCTTACTCCAGTGTGTACTTTAGCGATCTTGCGAGAAGCTTTCGAGCTTCGAGCATGTCATTAGGTAGTTCCCCGTTTCCAAGTACGTGCGGATTGGGGTCATCCAACTGGGCTCGTCGTTGATGTCGTTCACTAAAACCTCATTGATACTCATGCTCTGGATGTCCTCTACGGGCGAACTGGTCGATTTGGAGGATGCGAGCTTACTTAAGGCCTCAACTCAATGATGCTGACCTCGTGGGACTCTGACCAGCTCAAAGTAGGAGAACATCTGTTGCGAGCTGCGAAATTTATCGAGGTACCTTTTCATCTTCTCTCTGCGGGCTTCACTTGCACTCAGTATGTGGTTTACCACGACCTTGGAGTCACTATAAACCTTGACAGCCTCGATGTTCAGGCTCTTTGCGAGGCGAAGTCCATGAAGAATAGCTTCATACTCCACCTCATTGTTTGTGGTTGAGAATGTAAAACGGAGCGAATAGGTCACCTCGTGTCCTTCCGGACTGATAAGCAGGATCCATGCTCCACTACCTGCTTTCCCCGAAGCTCTATCAACGTACACCTGTCAGCAGTTCGCAGGTGGTTCCTTTGGTTGCTCGGTTATACTTCTCTTCGGGGTCAGTTCGGGAGCTTTCGAGTCCTCTTTGAATTTTGCCTCGGCTAAGGCTTGTCCTTATATAGCTTTGCGGGGAAGGAAGGAGATCGTATGTTCCCCGAGCTCAATGGCCCACTTCGCAATACGTCCTGAGGCTTCAGGCTTGGTGAGGACTTGGCGAAGTGGGAGGTCGGTTAGAACTTGGATCGAATGTGCATGGAAATATGGCCTCAATCACCTTGCAGCGTTGACAAGCGCAAGTGCGATCTTCTCCAATGGTTGGTACCTTAGCTCGGGTCCTTTGAGTGCTCGACTTATGAAGTAGACATGGAGTTGGCGACGTCCCTCCTCGCGAATTAGCATTGCACTGATGGACTTATCTGATGCGCCAAGGTATAATGACAAAGCTTCCCCCTCCTTTGGAACAGACAGTGTGGGGAGTTTGGCAAGATAGCCTTTGAGATCCTCAAAGACTTTGCAGTGTTCCTCCTTCCATTCGAAGTTCGGAGCCTTCTTCAGAATCTGGAAGAATGGGAGCTGCTTTTCCGCCGCTTTTGAAAGGAAACGGCTCAAGGCAGCGAGGCATCC
>JAOWBJ010000026.1:252685-263929 GCA_028566335.1 Monarda citriodora
ATAATAATAATAATAATAATAATAATAATAATAATAATAATAATAATAATAATAATAATAATAATAATAATAATCATAATCATAATCATAATCATAATCATAATCATAATAATAATAATAATATAAGTTATTGGCAATTGTAAAACAAAAATATTAATAACCGAATAACCGGCGGAACCGAAACAAATAATTAAACAATCTCACATTCTCAAATATTTTTCTAAGTTTCATTACATTTAAACTTCTATAATCAATGAAGCATGAATCATAATTGAACATAAAACAAAAAAATAATGATTCTTATTCGGTTAAAAGGAATCGGAACCGCCGGTTCTAGAACCGGAACCGTCTACTATACGATTATGTTTATGTTCCAGCCACCGTGGGGAACCGTAGGCACCTCTACTAGCAGGTCGGGGATGGTCTAGGCTACGTAGTTCTCCATCCTTTCCCTATAGTTGATGAAGTCACTGAAGTCGATAGAGTTTAACGTTGACATGGAATGTTAAAACCCGGGCGTTGGTCGCTCGCGAACCTGTAATCGCAGAGGACTTAGTCTACTGGGCTAAATCACTTTATTTATAAGTATAAAACCAAGACTTGAATTGCTAGCTAGTTTGGTAGAAGAGTGAACGTAGGAGTTCGAACTCTGAACCATTATAAAATCGTATGTGTAATTGTCATTCCATTTCTCTTATTATACACACAATCACAAGCAACTAAAAAGATTTTAACTATAAGACAAGATTTTCTAGAAACGAGTTTTAATAAGTGCTTACCAAATTCTGTTAAACTTAACTCTGCAAAGCGATCGCTCTCTGAAGTCAGTCTTTTTTGAGAAATCGCTCTGCCTAGCGACTTTAAGGGGAAAATATTTTAAATCGCTAAGAAAATTTCATTACTTTTCATCACACATATTCACCCCCTTTACGTGTGACACTCGCCTCTCCAGGTCAACATATACAATGTGAGATTCTACACATCAAATTACAGCAGCTACACGGGGAGCGATTTTCAAGTTTACTTTAGGAAAACGTCCCGGCATGGACGGAATGTGAAATCTCGATTGAGGACAAACGAGCAATTATTTGAGCTATTCAGTAGCCACGAGCTCTCTCCAACCGTGTACATGTCTTGCGATATCGGGGCGTCTAGTTTTCAGGCCACTTTCCAGTGCGATATCACACCCTAAAATATCACAAATTTTACTTAAAACATTATTATGTATTCACTTGTCACCAATTATGCAAATTCACCACACTTTCGAATTTAATCAACTCGAAAAGTTAAAGAAAACCTAATACTAATCGATAAATCACCAAACAATAAATCCCTAAATCTATTTCAAAGCATATAAATCCAATTATTGAAATTGTAAGGTACTAATATTACTCTCATAAGGAGATGCCGGATTCGTTTTCAATAAAGGTGTTCGCATGAAGAAGCAAGGTGCTTGAAGGTGTTAAAATGCCGACGGGAGTAGGCTTTAGGATTTTAAAACTAAATATTATATATTTTTTTTTTGGCACACGCATGCATGCAGGTCATGTGTCATGAATCACTCGAGTATAATTTGAAATTTGTCATCGAATCGAATAAATTGAGGATCATGCCATAATTTGACCAATTTTTCGGCAATCCAATATAAATACGTATGCTGACAAATATATGTGTGATATACACATATAAAAGTGCACAGATTAAATATAACAATACAAATACATGAAAACAATGGAGAATTGTATTTTTTTTTTTTACATCTAACTTTCAATTTCTAAAGAGGGTATAAAATCCCGCGAATCCTATTAAAATTGTGTTATTTAAAGATTAAAATTAAATTGGACTCATTCAACCCCATGCCCTCACCCATGTTCAACGCCAATATATAAGGAGAGTTTTTTGTTTTTTTGTTTTTTGGCGTTCTATCAACCCCAATCATAATCTGCGTCGATTCTAATTAGACTAATCAAGACCGTCTATTAGATTTGAATCTATGCAATAAAAATGTTTTTCAAATAACTCATGTATCATCTCCTATATATATATATAGATGATGACAGCAGATCTGATATTAAGTCCTTGGTAATGAAAGAAACTTAGAATATAGTTTTATCAGCTGGCCATGATGTAGATTCTGTAAATCCTCTCATTAATATATTATTGTTTTATCTGAACTTTGTGGTCTAGTGGCAATAAGTAGTGATATTAAGAGGTGTTGTGTTTGATTCCCGCTGTCAACATTTGTATCGTATGGTAAATAGTGATATTATTATTGGAACAGTCCGACTCGTGGGTTGAGCCAAGTTTTTTTGAAAAAAAAAATATCTATATATTATATTGCTTTGACTTATTGCAAGAACAGGAACCACGTTTGAGAGCAATAGATTAACTACAAATACAGAGATAAAACTTGTGTAATCGATTTGCAGTAAAGTAGCTGGCAAGAAACAAATTTTGATTCGAGATCTCTTAAGTAACAGTTTAATGCATAAAATATAAGAGAGGGCTCACATGGCCTGGTTTTTAAAAGGACATGCTCATCTCCAAGCATTTCTTTCTCAATCTATATGTGTGGGGGTGTGTGTGTAAGAGAGAGAGAGAGAGAGAGAGAGAGAGAGAGAGTTTTGTCTTAATTGTTGTATGTAACTAAAGAAGCTAGTTTACATACATCAACAGAAACAGAAGGTGGCTGATCAATGGCGGAGGGCGGCAGCAGCAACGGCAAGACGACGGTGGCGTTCCACCGGCTGTTTAGGTATAGCGATTCAATGGATACGATGCTGATGATAGCTGGTGCAGTTGGTGCGGTTGGGAATGGACTGTGCATGCCGCTTATAACCATCCTTTTTGGGGAACTCACCGATTCTTTTGGCGAGAACCAAACCAATAACAACATCGTTTCCGTTATCTCAAAGGTAGTTTATCGTCGTTTCTTACATTATTGATCATTTTATGCAAGTTCCGACAGTATCTCTTCATCGGATCTTTCGATTGCTCGTAGGTTTCACTTAAGTTCGTGTACTTGGGGATTGCGTGTGGAGTTGCAGCATGTCTCCGTAAGTTGATTAATTTCTGCTGCAACCATACATATTCAGTTCCGATCTTATATTGCCAAAGTGTGTAGAATCTTCTATTACATTAATAGATTAACGGCATGAGACATAATCAATGATTTAAGATTTAACATGTATATAAGGAAAATTTATACTCTAATCCTTGGAAAATCTAAACTTTAGTATTTGCTATGTATCGTTCATCTATTGAGACAATATCGTTCATCTATTGAGGCAATAGAAAATGCCACATACTTTGGCAATAGTAGATCTGAAATGATACTTATTACCATATTACTTAGATATGAAATTAATTTCGTCGTCTGTCCATATGTGTATGTTACGTTGATGCAGAGGTTTCTTGTTGGATGATTACCGGGGAAAGACAGGCTGCAAGAATTCGGAGTCTATACTTGGAAACAATTCTAAGGCAAGATGTTGCTTTTTTTGATAAGGAGGGTAACACAGGAGAAGTGGTTGGAAGAATGTCTGGAGATACCGTACTTATTCAAGACGCCATGGGAGAGAAGGTAATTAGAGGGTGTCTGGCTGAGTTTATAAGCCGTTTTAATTTCGCATTCGAATGCATTTCCAACAGCTTACACCCCTAAGGACATGTTTGGTTTTAGGGGTATGTGATAAGGGGTGAGATGAGTGGGGTGATTGAAAAGAGAGATTAAAATTAATATTGGGGGAATATGAATCATGGGGAAGGAACATGTTTATTATTAGCCTTGTAATAGTGAAAATTTGATGGGGCCGGGGAATTGTAACAAAGAAAGCAAACACTATGATTGTCTTGATTAGCCCTGATTAGCCTTGATTAAGGGGACGATCAAAGCTAACCCCTCAACCAAACATGCCCTTTTTCTATAGCTATAATTAGTAATAAAAGATTAGATTATAAAGCATGCATGTTGTGTGTGTGCAGGTGGGGAAGTTCATTCAGCTATTAGCAACGTTCATCGGAGGTTACGCGATCGCCTTCACAAAAGGATGGCTTCTGACTCTGGTGATGATGTCGGCTATCCCTCTAATGGTGATATCAGGAGGATCCATGTCCATCGCGTTTTCGAAGATGACATCCCGTGCGCAAGAAGCATATGGCAAGGCTGCAAGCGTGGTGGAGCAAACGGTCGGGTGCATCAGAACCGTGGCTTCGTTCTCAGGGGAGAAGCAGGCCGTAGCAGAGTACAAGAAGTCCCTTGTGAAGGCGTACAAATCCGGGGTGGAGGAAGGGATGGCCAGCGGGTTGGGGCTGGGGATAGTAATGTTCATCCTATACGGCGCTTATGCTCTGGCCATCTGGTTCGGAGGCAAGATGATCTTGAACAGGGGATACACGGGAGGCGATGTCATCAACGTCATCACCGCCGTGCTCATCGCCTCCATGTCTCTCGGGCAGGCAACTCCCTGCATGTCGGCCTTCGCCGCGGGCCGGGCCGCTGCTTTCAAGATGTTCGAAACCATCAAAAGGGAGTCTCCGATCGACGCATCCGACACGAGCGGGGCGACTCTGGAAGACCTGCGCGGGGAAGTGGAGTTCAGAGACGTCCATTTCTGCTACCCGGCTAGGCCTGACGAACACATATTCAGGGGCTTCAGCCTCTCCATTTCTAGTGGGACCACTGTGGCTTTGGTTGGGCAGAGTGGGAGTGGGAAATCAACCGTCGTGAGCTTGATAGAGAGGTTCTACGATCCTCAGCGTGGGGAGGTTCTGATCGATGGCATCAACCTCAAGCAACTCCAGCTCAACTGGATTAGGTCTAAAATCGGGCTTGTTAGCCAAGAACCTGTGCTTTTTACTGCCAGCATTAAGGATAACATCGCATATGGCAAAGATGGTGCCACAATTGAGGAAATCAGAGCAGCAACACAGCGGGCCAATGCTGCTAAGTTCATTGATAAATTACCCCAGGCAAGAAGCTCGTACCCATCTTTCTCTTATTTACTTTTCTAGAATTTGCTGCTGGCCTGGAAACTTATTTTACTATAGAAATTTAAAACTTTTACCATTGATTTAAATGTAATGAATGGATAGGATTGAAATGAATCTTAATAAATCTCCCAAATATAGATGCATTTTAATTAAAATTTTAATACTAGTAAGGCTAATAGAGTCAATCAACAACTTATCACCTATCATTCATGCGAATGAGATCTATTACCTTCCAATGTACGTCTTTTATTGTATTTGTCTAGAGTTTAGATTTTCCTTATGTTGGGGATATATCATAGCATGTTAGCAGTAATTGCATCCATTTAAGGAAGAAAAATGCTCAGGAAATGCATTAAGCATTTACACAGTAGAAAGGGAAATCACATAGTAGTATAATTTAAATGCATTAATTAACTTGTCATTCTTTCCATAATCTGAGAAGTCGAATTTAAGAAACAAAATCAATTATGAGCGTGTAAAGTTTTTAGATTTTACGCAATATTTAGTTTTTATTTGATCGAATTATTATATATATGTCTATACAGGGACTTGATACCATGGTAGGTGAGCACGGATCCCAACTTTCTGGCGGACAGAAACAGAGAGTAGCCATAGCTAGAGCAATTTTAAAAGATCCAAGGATTTTGCTTTTGGACGAAGCTACGAGTGCACTAGACGCAGAGTCGGAAAGAGTCGTGCAAGATGCTTTAGACAGGATAATGGTGAACAGGACAACTGTGGTAGTTGCACATCGCTTGAGCACGATAAGGAACGCAAACACGATTGTTGTCATTCACCAAGGGAAGGTAGTTGAAAAAGGTACGCTTAAGTGGACTTCAATCTCTCTCCGCTATTAGAAAAACGAGTTTTAAGACACTTAATCCATGATACTTTTATGTAATAGTCACTGGAAATATTCTATCATTATACCGACTTGTTAAGATATTTCTTAAGTGTCTCTAGATGCATTGGTTTTTGTGCACAAACTAAAGTGAAGTATTTAAACGGGGACGTAATTTATATTAATGTTGACATATGAAGGGACGCATCTTGAACTACTTGAAGATCCTGAAGGGGCGTATTCTCAGCTCATACGGTTGCAGCAAGGAAACAACAAAGGCGCAGAGGCGGATTTCGAAAGACAGTTGAGCCGTAAGAATTCACTAAGACGTTCCATAAGTCGAGGATCATCACTTGGAAGAGGAAATAGCAGCCGTAGCTTTCGTCAATCACTACCTCTCGGTCTTCCTACAACTGCACTAAACGTTCCCGACTCTGCATTCGACGAATCCGATGCGACCACTCCGAAACAAAAAGTCCAGATACGTCGGCTTGCCTACATGAACAAACCAGAAATACCAGTGTTGATCCTAGGAGCCATCTTTGCAGTGATAAACGGTCTGATAATGCCCATCTTTGGTATACTACTCTCCAGTGTGATCAAATCATTCTACGAGACCCCGCACAAGTTGCGTAAAGATTCAGAGTTTTGGGCGATCATATTCGTGGTCCTGGGAGTGGTGTCCCTGATTGCATATCCAGCAAGAACTTACCTTTTCGGGATAGCAGGAAACAAGCTGATAAAGAGAATCAGGCTGATGTGCTTCGAGAAGGTGGTGAACATGGAAGTTGGATGGTTCGATGATGGCGGGCACTCAAGTGGGATCATCGGAGCAAGGCTCTCTTCCGATGCTGCCATCGTTCGAGCTTTAGTCGGTGACGCACTCGCACAGACGCTTCAGGATTTAGCCTCGTTAGTTGCTGGTTTAGGCATTGCGTTTCAAGCTAGCTGGCAACTGGCACTCATCATACTCGTCATGCTACCGCTTGTAGGGCTCAACGGGTACATCCAGGTCAAGTTCTTGAAAGGGTTCGCTGCAGATGCCAAGGTATTGGAATCTCACTGCTGTGTTTATATATAGCCTTAATTTGTGTGAATCAGATTATTAGATGATTGTTGTTGCGTGCAGGCTATGTACGAGGAAGCAAGCCAGGTGGCGAATGATGCCATCGGGAGTATAAGAACGATTGCTTCCTTCTGTGCGGAAGAGAAGGTGATGGAAATGTACAAGAAGAAATGTGAAGGGCCTTTGAAGACTGGGATCAAGCAGGGAGTGATCAGCGGCCTAGGTTTTGGCTCTTCTGGTGCCTTATTGTTTATGGTCTACGCGGGAAGCTTCTACGCAGGAGCTCGACTCATTGAGGCTGGCAAGATCACGTTTGGTGATGTGTTTCGGGTAAGCTAACTTCGAGTTAATTATGGCCGAATATTCTTTACCGAACCGAAAAGGAACATGATATTAATATCTGTATGCATGCATGCAGGTTTTCTTTGCACTGACCATGACAGCTCTATCAATCTCTCAATCAAGTTCCATGGCAGCAGATTCCAAGAAAGCTAAAAGTGTAGCAGTGTCCATATTCGCCATCCTCGACAGGAAATCCAAGATCGATCCGAGCGACGAATCCAGTGGGACAAAACTAGACAGTGTCAGGGGGGAGATCGAGCTCAGACACGTGAGCTTCAAATACCCAACACGCCCCGACGTCCACATCTTTCGAGACCTGTCCTTGAAAATCCCCAGCGGCAACACAATCGCTCTTGTCGGAGAGAGCGGGAGCGGCAAATCAACGGTCATCTCTCTACTGCTGAGGTTTTACGACCCAGATTCGGGAACGATCACGCTAGACGGCGTCGACATCAAAAATCTCCAGCTCAAGTGGCTGAGGCAACAGATGGGGCTAGTCAGCCAGGAGCCGGTTCTGTTCAACGACACCATCCGAGCTAACATAGCCTACGGGAAACAGGGGAACGCCACGGAAGCAGAGATCGTAGCCGCGGCGGAGCAAGCAAACGCCCATCGGTACATCAGCGGTTTGCAGCAGGGGTACGACACAGTGGTGGGGGAACGAGGGGTGCAGCTCTCCGGCGGTCAGAAGCAGCGCGTGGCCATTGCGCGTGCGATCATCATGAATCCCAAGATGTTGCTGCTGGATGAGGCGACTAGTGCTTTGGATGCAGAATCGGAGAGAGTGGTGCAGGAAGCGCTCGACAAAGCGATGCTCAACAGGACGACCATCGTCGTAGCCCATCGACTGTCCACCATTAAAGCGGCGAATTTGATAGCAGTGGTCAAAGATGGAGTCATAGTGGAGAAAGGGAAGCATCAAAGCTTGATTAACATCAAAGATGGCTTCTACGCATCCTTAATAGCACTGCATAACACCGATGCTGCATAGTTTGCATGTAATTACATTTAAATAAAGAAATTCTTTGCATGAATTCAATTAATTTTAGGATTTGTATTTTATATTTACAGGAAGCAAAATATTGTATCTACTCCATTCTCTATTTACAAACTTATACATGATTCTTTTTTACATATGATCTTTCTGATATTATTATTGTTTGTTTAATTAGGTTTAAATTTACATGAATTCAATAAATATGAGTCTTCTTTATGTATTGGGGGAGTTGAATTAATTTTAATAAATATAAAAGCAGATTTTGTTTTCCATTGTATTGTGCTCTTCCGGCCTTTAATTGTGGATCAATCGAATTTCACTTATCTGCAAATATTAAGCGTTATCCGCTCGAGGACCGAGCCTTGAGTCTAGAGGGCCTCGTTGTATGCGATCAAAGGCATTCCTCCGGTTCTGGTCTCGATCATCGTAGTTTCCTCGTCCTCGGTCGTCATTCTTCTTCTTGTCTGCTGGTTCGCCCTTGTCAGCTTCTCGTTTGCGACGATCCGCGTCATCTGCCCGCGCATACCGATCTGCGATGTCCCATAGTTTCGAGGCTGTCCTCGGCTCAGCACGCAAGATCTCCTTAAATAGGTTACCGGGCAGAATGCCATGCTGGAAGGCAGAAATAAGCAGCAGATCATTCATATCATCGACTTTTAGGCTCTCCTGAACAAAGCAAGTCATAAAATCCCCAATTGACTCGTTTCGTCCTTGTCGGACAGTAAAGAGATAGGCCGAGGTGAACCTCTCCTCGGCCTTTTGGTAAAAGCGCCTATAGAATGCCTTCATCAATTCCCGGTAAGATTGATGCTGCGAGACTGTAGGCTATCAAACCACTTCCGAGCGTTCCCAACCAAGAATTCGGTGAATAACTTGCACATATGGGTGCTCGTTAAGTTGTTATTGATTGAAGCGTACTTAAATTGAGACAAGAAATCTTTGGGGTTTCTTATCCCATCGTACGACTGGATGTTAGGAGCTCGATACTTCTCAGGGAGAGGTGTGTGAAGTATCCGATCAGAGAACGGGGTGAGGATCCATCCATATCTATCGAACCTTCGAGATCGAACTCGAGTTCGTCCTCGGACGGGGTCCCCGCCCGATGAGACCTCGGAGGATGGCGAGTGTAGCCTCGCTTATCTTCATGATGATCTTTATTCCTCCGGTAGGACCGCGACCTGTCTTCCTTGCTTAGGACTTTTAGGCTGGGCTCTGGATTCATCTTAGGATGTGATGAGGCCGCACCTTCTATGTTGCGGTTTCGAGGTCGAGGTCCCTCCTTTTGCCGTGGAGGTTTCTGTCCTCGTTTTATGTACTCGGCAAGTTGGTCGTAGTTTTCCTTAAGGAAACCCTTGTCAGCCTCGTCGAAATCTTGGGCTAAGAGTTGTTGGGGGTCCTCTTTAGCCTTGCTTTTTTGTGAGGGAGACCCTTCGCTATAATAATCTTCGGGATCTTCAATAAACTAATCATAGTTTGGGTCTTCCAGAGGTTGCTTTTTCAGATTTTTCTCTGGTTGCTCGTCATGCTGCCGGTCGGGCTGCTTCTCAGACTGCTTCTCAGCCTCCTTTTTACGTGGCTGAGTGGAGGTTGCCGGATCGCCCTGCCCGGCTACGGTGGTCTTGGATCTCGTAGGTCTCCCCATCGTGTCTCCTTCAAACACAAGAATTGCTACACAAAAATTTTGATTCCCACAGACGGCGCCAGTGATGGATTCTGGTTTTTTGGAGAATAGTACGACGTGCGAGAATGTAAAGAGAACTCGAGAATTTACGTGGTTCGATCCTTTAGAGCAGGATCTACGTCCACGGGAGAGAGAAACTTGTATATTACTTTTTGAGTACAAGAGAGCTTATGTTTCCGTCTATTCTAACCTCTATTTATAGGTATAGGGTTTTATATATTCACCAAGTCTAATCCTCTCACAATACTCACCCGTTTCCTAGTTTGCCGGGCTGGGGCTTTGGATAGACCTTGTTGGCCGAACTTAGAGTTAGCCTTCACGGCTTCATCGTAATCTCCATGGATTTGGTGGGATCTTCTGGATTTGTTGTTATCTTCCCAGTGATCATATCCCTGCTTGGAGTCTTTTATGGGTGAAGTTCTTGAGGATAGGCCGGAGAAGCTGGGCCGAGGGTTTGGGTTCGTGGTCGGGCTGATATTGTTGGGCCAAAGGTATTGGGCCGAGGTTAATGAGCCAATTTACTGGTCTGAGGCCTAAGTGATTAGGCCATACCCTATCAATTATCATATCCATCTCATTAAATTAGTCTCACTTTCTTTTTTTAGTCAATCTCACTTATTAGTCTTATTTCCTAAAATGACAAATAATATGTAGTTATAATTAACTCTATCTCCTCATGATTAATTGCAACCACTCATTTCACTTTCATTGGTTTACGTGCATTCTCCAAATGCAGACTAATTTAGTGAGATGTAGATATTATATAATAATTATTCATCCCTAAAAATAAAAGTGTTAACATTTTTTAATGTCCAAAATACTCTCACATCTTCCAAAAATAAAAAGTGATGCAAGGTGGGTTCGATTCCCCTTGATGTATTTATTCTTTTCTTTTCAATTTTATTTTTGGACTTCTCATTCTCAGATTCAATAACTTTTATTTTTTAATTTGCTTAATAATTTTTCACGCAAATACAATTTATGTTTAATTATTCTCATCGCAATATGCGGACATCACACTAAAAATTTTAAATATTAAGTTATATATTTTTCTTATATAAATGTTAAGTTGTAAAAGCTATTAAATAGAAGATTTTACATGTTTTAGCGGAAGTTGTAAAAGAGGGCATAAAAAATTAAAAGAAATGAGTTGGGATTGGTTCAACTCTTGATGGCGAAATCAAACGGAGCGGACGCAACGCAATCCTCAATTGCGATGCTCATTGGTGAGCTGGCTGATTTTACACATCTGCTGCTGTTGTTTGGTGCGAGCAGGGGGATGTGCTGCGCAGTGCGCCATCTCTCCCCACACTGGGTTTTGCTCG
>JAOWBJ010000026.1:318801-331162 GCA_028566335.1 Monarda citriodora
GTTCTCTTCGTCATATTAATTTGTACATACTGTTGATCTTTCCGAGTTCACATCTTTCTTCTTATGGATAGGATATTCAAGCCTAAAAATGGAGTAGTTGGCGACTTGTCTATTTTGCAAGACTGTTGTGGTCTTTGTAAAGCTTGAAACTTTTTTCTTTTTGATTCATTGGTATAATTGTTGATTAAATTCCAATCAATTAATCTCCGAGTTAATAAATTTAGTCATTGCCTTGCATATTGACGTCCCAAGAATCAATAGAATAGAGCGTGTGCAGGCCTATCTGGCACTATAAGTGTGAACGGATAAGTAGGCTTTCCATGCAAATAGAGGCTGTGAGTCTATGCAGATTACTTTCCGATGTCCTTTATGTTCTATTTTAGCTACTCAGTTAGTCTTGTAGAGATATGTGCTGTTTGCTTCTTTGCTTTGTGGGAAAAGTCATGCGTCTTGTTTTATCTAGTGGTAAGTGTTATAGAAGCAGAAACGGAGTAGCGTTTCCGTCGCTTTTTGAATGTTGTTGGACCGTAAATAACAAAGAATGTAGCTAACCTGTCCGAATCTGCCTTGCTTTCCATCTGAAGTTTGAGGGTGAGCATGGATAGATAGCACTGTGGAATACCCTATCATCAAGAAAATTATGATAAAGCATTGGTTATTTTCTTTGCACCTCATCCTTCCTACTTCAACATCCAAATTTGTTTAGCAAGCTACCCCTAAAACTTGTCTTGCTCCTGTCAATCGATCAAGTTTGATTTTGTTCAGAATGCCAGTATGCAGTGGTTGGTAGAGCATGCCACGGATTGTACCTTGGAAAAACTCAGCCTTGCTGAACATTATAATGTTTGTGCTTTGTACTATCGTTTCTAATATAATTCAGCTTCGCATGCATATCTTTTTTTCCTATTCATATAGATTGAGTTTGTATTGGTCTGCTGCTAATTGTTAGTACTTGAGGATATCTTCGCCTAAATTCGACGCTAGCTTTGGCCTTCGAATGTTGGTTTCTATCAGAGAATACGTGGGAAACTGCAGTTCCTAGACCTCGTATTGCATATTCTAGTTGAAATTTGTATATGTCACATACTTTTGGCATCTCTTGAACTTTTTCTTCCTGCATTTCAGAAGAGTCCAATGTTGTAGTAGAAGACGCTGGTGGAACGAAGACTAGAAGCCTGACCCTCGAGGAGGCAACAGATACGATCCTCTTCTGCAGCTCCATCGTCCACAATCTGGCATACGAAGCTGCAAACATAGCCATTGAGAAGGAGAACTCAACGATGGAAGCCCTCAGACCAACGGTGACACTCGTAGGCAAATCCAATTCCGACAGAAGGGAGATGCGCTCCAGGCCTGTGGGAAAACGCAGTTCAAAATCCCAGAAATCTCGTCAAAGAAGACTGGAGCCGGACTCAAAGGCGAGGCCTATCACTGCTGAAGCCGAAGAAAAATCTACTCCACGAATCGTGAGATCTCCTAGCAAAGACGAAACCATGCATCCTCCGAAGCTGGAGTCCAAGTGCAACTGCACCATCATGTAATGTTTGTTTGATTGGTCGATAGCTTTCTTCATATTTTTTTTTTTTTGATGATTCTAATTGTTTTGTAAGAAGATGATGAAATTAGAGGCAATGTTTTCTGTAAAGGTGTAACTTTTATTAGGCTGATAATAGAGGAAGGGCAGTTTGAGAGTGGTGTCTGCTCCCATTGCCGTATTCTTGTTATTTTTTGGTATACGTTGATAGAAGAAGGGTGAAATGGTAAATTCTTTTGTTCTGGTGCTGTAGAGCCAGAACACTGCATTGAGACATACAATTGTTCTTGGTCATTGTAATTGTAGCACCTCTACCTTTGTATCTAGCTTCACTTATACTATCCTATCTTGTTTATTAGCTCAATTTGCTTTATTGATTTTTTTGGACATGTTTTTTTAATGAAATTTGATACGGCTTTTAAAATATAATTTTGAATTTTTTTAACGAGATACTGCGACACTCGTAATAATGTTTATGATAGATTCTGGTTTTTGGAGAGTAGTATGACGTGCAAGAACGTAAAGAGAACACAAGAGTTTACGTAGTTCGATCCTTTAGAGCAGGATCTACGTTCACGGGAGAAGAGAGAAACTTATATATTACTTGTAGAGTACAAGAGAGCGTATATTTCAATATATCACACCCCCTATTTATAGGTATATGGTTTTATATATTCATGAACTCTAATCCTCTCACAATACTTACTCCTCAATCCTAATCCGTCGGGTCCGGAGCTTCCGATAGGCTTCGTCTGCTGGACTTGATATTATCCTTGGTGATTTGTTGTGATCTTCGCGGATTTGGTAGAATCTCTTAAATTTGTTGTTATCTCTCGAGTGATCCTATCCCTACTTGGATTCTCTTAAGCCCGTGAGAGTAGGCCGGAGTAGCTGGGCCGAGGCTTCGGTTCATGGGCCGAGGTTGAGGGTGATGGGCCGAGCCTTTCTGGTTTGGGCCGAAACTCTTGGGCCGAGGTCGATGGGCCATGTTATTGGGCCGAGGCCTAGGTTGTCAGGCTGTTCCCTATCAGAGCCCACCACCAAGCAGGGGTTGGATACGAGGTATAGATTTAGGTTGAGGAAAAGAGAAATAAGTACCCCTCCTTGCTAGGACGAGGTAATATTAAGAACAATTACCCCCTTCTTACGAGGACGAGGTAGAAGAAGGAACAATTACCCCCTCCTTAAGAGGACGAGGTAAAAGAAAGAACAATTACCCCCTCCATACGAGGACGGTTTAAAAGAAAGAACAATTACTCCCTCCTTAATAGGACGGGGTAAAAAAGAACAATTCCCCCCCTTGCTAGGACGAGGTAAAAGTAAGAACAATTACCCCATCCTTAAGAGGACGAGGTAAAAAAGAACAATTACCCCCTCCTTACGAGGAGGAGGTAAAAGTAAGAACAATTACCCCCTCCTTAAGAGGACGAGGTAAAAGAAAGAACAATTACCTTCTCCTTACGAGGACAAGGTAAAAGTAAGAGTAATTACCCCCTCATTAAGAGGATGAGGTAAAAAAGAACAATTACCCCCTCCTTACGAGGACGAGGTAAAAGTAAGAACAATTACCCTCTCCTTAAGAGGACGAGGTAAAAGAAAGAACAATTACCCCCTCATTACGAGGACGAGGTAATAGTTTTTTTTGTTGCCTCGTCTTCAGATGACTGAGGCTATTCGAATGCCGAGGCTGGGATGCGTACGGTCGCCTAGATTGCATGTAGGCGGTGTCAGACGCATTTAATGCGGTATTTAATTCCCGATAAAGCTGCAAAAAGCAATAAAAGCGTGAAATGCGAAGGGTTTCGTGATTAACGTATATAACACATCACCCCTTCATTTCATCACTTTATCATCTTCAATATTTCATAAGAGATAAAACCATCGTCTGCAAGAAAAATTTCCTAACTCTTTGTCTCCGACAGTCACCTTCCACACAAGAACAAGTAAGTATGGCCACATCTTCTTCTTCTACTAAGTTTTCCGAATTTGAGAAGGTACCAGGGTTTTCTGTGGGTAGTACTTCGTCTGCTCTTTTTAATGTGTGTTTTCCGGAGTCTTCTGTCACCGGTTTGGTGGCGGAAACTGAATCTATTATGTCGGAGATGACCGTTCGTACACTCGCAAAAGATTTTCTTCTTCCTCCTAGATCTGTAGTATTAATTTCGCATACTATTGATAGGTCATGTTCGCCAACTTCCAGATTTTTCACTTTGTACGAGGACCACCTTCGGTCGGGCCTCTGTTTTCCTCTTTATTCTGCACTTGCAGATTTTTTACAGTTATTTGGTATGCCCTTAGGGTAGTTATCCCCCAACGTTGTGCGCCAATTGTTTGGGGTAGGAATAGAGGCACATCGGCCTGGTGTGCCGATGTCTCTAGGGGTTCTTCTTCGGCTTTATCAGCCGAAGAATAGTAAGGGTTGGTTTTATCTCCACCCTCGCACCCACTTTAAAGTCTGGACGAGGTCGAAAGTGTCGAACTGGCACAAAAAGTTTTTCTTCTGTAAAGTGTCTGGGGTCGGGGAGTACTCTTAGGTCGTTTCTCCCCTCCCCTCGTGCAAAGTGGACGAGGACCTCGACACCCTCGTCGAGCCTTTGACAATGAAGAAGGTCGTTGAGGGCGAATATGTCGAGGACGACCTCGTCCAAGCTGGCATGAGTCCTTATGACTCCCGCCTGTCAAGGCCCCCACCTGCTGGTGAGGCTCGACTTATTCCTTTTCAGCTTTGTACGTGTTCCTGGGCTGACACTTCGGCTTTTTTGTTTTCTTTGCAGGGAGCAGGTTCGTTGAGAAGGCTACCGGAAAAAGGTCGAGGGCCGAGAAGTCAGATGCGACCTCGGCTCTGAAGCTGATCCCCTCTCATACTTCGCAATCCAAGTGCTCCCCAAGGCGGGAGCAACTGTTGACTCCGGTGTCCATACCCGGAAGAAGACGAAGTCCGTGAAGCCTCCCCTGACTTCTCAGGGTGAGGTCGGCGCCAGTCCTGGCTCCTCACTGCCTCTCTCCGAGGTTTGTTTTCATACTTGGCTTTGTATGTATTGTTCTAGCCTCGGTCTCACACATCTCTTGTGCAGGCGGTGGCTAAACTGATGGGCCCCCTCAAGGCCTTGGAAGAAGACCACCTCCGCCTCGCCATTCGGGTCAAGGAGGCTGAAGCGACCGCTCGAGGGTGTGCCGAGCGGGAGGCGGAAACTAAAACCGCCTGGTCGGCCGAAGTGGCCCGTTGGGAGGCGGAAGTATCTTGCCTTGAAACCCTCCTTTCAAAGGCAAATGTGGATGTGAAGAGATTGCGGGCCGAGGTGGCGTATGCCCGCAACAGGGAGGCTGAGGCCGCAGCCTCGCAGGGGGAGATGCTTAAGGCCTTCCTTGAGAAGGTCTTTCTTCTCCTGCGGGTTTGGAGACGTGGCCGCCGATGTGGCGGAGATCGTCAATTCTTCGGCGGTCTCCAAGAAGCTGGAAGAGGTGGCCAAGGACATCCCTTCCCTGGACTTGGCCAAATACGGCCACGCTGATGCCATCACTGAGGAGTACGCCCGGGTGCTGTCCCAGGGTCTGTCCAAGCTGCCGGTGGTGAAGGCACTTGTGTCTTCTCCTACCTTTCTGACGGTCGAGGCTGTGCGCCGCTGCCAGGTCGACCAAGACCCCGGCATAGGGGAGGCGCTGGTGAAGGTTGGCTTCTGGCAAGCCGAGGAGGGAGCGGCAGCTGAGAAGGCCCCTGCTTCTGAGGAGGTGCCGGTGGCCGAGGAGGTGCCCGTCGAAGGAGGGCAAGAGAAGGAGAGGGGCGGAGCCGACGGGGATAAGGTCGGCTCCTAAACGCCCTTAGTTTTTCCGCATTCTGAGTCTTCTCCTTTATATGCTTTTTTCATAGCTTGAACTGTTTGCGCTCCGTGACCTCGTCCGTAAGACAGAAGGCGAGGTCTTGTATTGGCAAGGCATAGCTCGTCATACTAAGGACGAGGATGAGGTGAAGTTTATAGAGCAGCAGACCAAGTACGACAAGTTGTACACTCGTTTTCTTGAGATGGAGGATAAGCTTAAGATTTCAAATGATGACACTAAGGCCATTCTTGAAGAGCATGCCGAGTATGAGGCACTTATGCTGGAACAAGGTGGACTTACAATTAGTGACGTGCGAGAAGAGATCTCTGAACGGGCTAGGTAGTTGCCGAAGATCTGGAAGAAGTTCGGCTTGGTATCTCCCGAGTTTGATAAGCACATACTCGTTGTAAGGGATCTGGCCCAAATATACAAGTGCGTGATAGACCATAAGCCGAAGCTCCGTGAATATTTAGATCAATATGTCCCTGCTGAGTCCCTGGGTGGCTCAGCTTCTCAACGTGTCGTCAATTATTCTGATGACTTCAAGCAACAACTGGCCGAGGAGCGCGAGCGGGCCTTCTCCCGGAGAGCTCGGTCTTTGCAGAAGCGAGGGAAGACCACTCCTAGTGGCCGGGGACAAGCCGGTGGACGAGTTCAAGGATCAGTATGCAGCCGAGGCCAAGATCGTCCCAAAGCTGTTGAGAACAAGGACTTTGTAGGGGACTGGCTCAGTTT
This sequence comes from Monarda citriodora, assembly GCA_028566335.1. Classification (NCBI taxonomy): domain Eukaryota; kingdom Viridiplantae; phylum Streptophyta; class Magnoliopsida; order Lamiales; family Lamiaceae; genus Monarda; species Monarda citriodora. The sequence continues at coordinate 324,890 of JAOWBJ010000026.1, forward strand.
CAGCAAACCCCGAGGCCCCACCTAGTAGGACTTGTAATAGTGAACCCTCTTGTAATAATTAATGCTCCGTTGAAGAACTTATAACGCTTTTTCATTACTTAGGTCCACTTTAATGTTGTTCCTTTAAACTTGTGTTTATTAGAACTTTTTCATGTGTTCGGTTATGATTATCCCCGAACTTTTACAAAAGTAATGTTCTTCAAACTAGGGTTCGTAGAGCTTGTAATATCATGGTTTGCGAGTTTTATCGGGAGGAGAGGTCTCCTTTTATGTGCATTTATTCTCCTCGGTTAGCTTATTTAAGCCGAACTTGCGAGGGTATGACCTCGTTCGCCACAATGTGGCGAACTTTGAGGTGGTTGTGTACGACGTGTAAGATAAATGCAAGACTATGACAACACATGCAAAGACTCGTAAAATGACGTTTTATATAAAAAATAATAATAAAAATGTTCATAGATAATTCAAAAACAAAAAGACTAAGAATGTTCTTTCTTACACGTAGTACTTTTTGAGGTGGGAAACATGCCATGGTCTCGGGATTGGCTCTCCATTCATCCGGGCGAGAAGATACGAACCTTTGCCGAGGACTCTTCGACCCGGTACGGTCCTTCCCAAGTGGCTTCTAGTTTCCCTAGTTTCTCTGCCTTGCTGATCTCGTTATTCCGAAGGACGAGGTCTCCTACTTGGAACTGGCGAGAGCGGACCCTTTGATTATAGTACCTTGCTACTTGTTGTTTGTAGCGGGCTTCTTTGATACGAGCGACCTCTCTCTTTTCTTCAAGTAGATCTAGGTTGGCTCGGAGTCCTTCATCATTATCTTTGGCAGAGAAGTTAGCAGTCCTAGGACTTGGTAGTCCTATTTCGACTGGAATGACGGCCTCGGTGCCATATACGAGGCTATATGGCGTTTCGCCCGTGGATATCCTGGGTGTTGTGCGGTATGACCATAGAACCTGTTGGAGATTTTCCGCCCACTTCCCCTTAGCTCGGTCCAAACGTGCCTTGAGCCCTCGGACAAGAGTTCGATAGGTAACCTCGGTTTGTCCATTAGCTTGGGGGTAGGAAACCGAGGTGAACCTTTGTTGAATATTAAGGTCTGCACACCAATCGACGAACGCTTTGTCCGTAAATTGGGTGCCATTGTCTGAGACGAGGTATTGTGGCACTCCAAATCTGCATACAATATGCTTCCATACAAAATTCCAAGCGTTTTTACTTGTTATCTTAGCGAGGGGTTCGGCTTCTACCCACTTGGTAAAGTATTCAATTGCGACTATTAGGAACTTGAGCTGCCCGGGGGCTAAGTCGAATGGGCCAACGATATCAATTCCCCATTGTACGAACGGCCACGGACTTTGCATGCCTACGAAGTCAGTGGGGGGTAACCTCGGTACTGTCGCGTGCACTTGGCACTTTGGACATTTCTGTACGAGGTCAATTGCATCCTGAACCATTGTGGGCTAGTAATACCCCCACCTTAGTATCTTCTTGGAAAGGGCTCGGGCACCTATGTGACTCCCGCACGAGCCTTCATGAACTTCCTGTAGGACGTAACTTGCTTGCCTCGGTCCAATGCACCGAAGGAGAGGCTGTAGGTACGACTTGCGATATAAAATGCCACCCTGGCGTATATATTTCAGCGACCTTATCATGATTTTGCGAGCCTCCGTCTTTTCACTAGGCAATTCTCCAGTCTCTAAGTAGGCCTGGATAGGAGTCATCCAGCTCGGCTCATCATTGATCACTGATACATCGGCTTCGTCTATACTCCGATGCAAGACCTCTTCTACTGGCGATGCATTTGGAGAGGACAACATTTTGCTCAGGGCATCGGCTCGTACGTTTTCTCCCCTAGGAATGCGAAGTATCTCAAAATACTTAAACGAGGAGCTTAACTGTTGCGCTTTAGCGAGATACTTCTTTAGCCTTTCATTTCGGACTTCATAGGTCCCCAACATGTGGTTTACAGTGATTTGAGAATCACTATAAACTTGCAGAGCATGCACTTTTAATTCCTTAGCCAACCGTAGTCTAGCTATAAGTGCCTCGTATTCTACTTCGTTATTGGTTGTCTTAAAGGCAAAACGAAGGGAATATGTGAGCTCTTTTCCTTCCGGATCCACTAGGAGTACTCCAGCTCCACTTCCGGTCTTCCCCAAGGCTCCATCAACATGCATCTGCCAGCAGTCCTTGGGAGGAATCGACTTATCTTCTTCGGCCGAGGGAATAAGAGGAGCTTCAGCAGGATCCTGTGCTACGGACTCCGTGGCTTCGGTAAATTGGGTTTCCACTAAAAAATCTGCTAGGGCCTGTCCCTTTACCACTTTTCATGGGCAGAATGATATGGAGTGCTCTCCTAATTCAATAGCCCATTTTGCGATTCTTCCCGATGCTTCAGGTTTAGTGAGGACTTGGCGAAGCGGTCGATCAGTGAGAACCCTTATTTCATGTGCGTGGAAGTAGGGTCGGAGACGCCGCGCAGCGTTAACTAACGCTAGGGCTATCTTCTCTAGTGGCCGGTACCTCGTTTCTGGAGACTTTAAGGCTCGGCTTATAAAATATACGGGAAGTTGCCGATGTCCCTCCTCTCTTACCAATACCGCGCTTATGGTCTCACTCGAAGCGGCGAGGTATAGGAAAAGGGGCTCTCCTTCCTTCGGGACGGAGAGGGTAGGAAGCTCAGAAAGATACCTCTTAAGTTCTTCAAAAGCGGCCTTATGTTCGTCCGTCCATGCGAAGCTCGGCGCCTTTTTAAGAACTTTAAAGAATAACAGTTGTTTCTCGGCAGCTTGGGATAGGAATCGGCTGAGCACGGCTAATGACCCAGTTAAGCGTTGAACATCGTGTATCTTGGTAGGCATCATCATGCGTTGTATAGCTTGAACTTTAGAAGGGTTAGCCTTTAGCCCTTCCTTCGTTACCCAGCATCCTAGAAACCTTCCTGATTGGACCATGAAAGTGCACTTCTTCGAGTTTTACTTTAGGTTAACACGTCGAAGGATGCCGAGGACGATCCTGAGGTCGTCTGCTTCGGTTTCTGCTTGTTTACTTTTGACGACAATGTCATCTACGTAAACTTCAACTATTCTACCAATATAAGACTTAAAAATGCTATCTACGAGGCGTTGGTAGGTGGCCCCGGCATTCTTAAGGCCGAAGGGCATCTTTTTATAGGCAAAAATCCTAAAGTCCGTGATGAAGGCAGTTTTAGGGGCATCTTCTTCACTCATGAGGACTTGGTGATACCCCTTATACAAATCTAGAAAACAAAAAGACTCGTAGCTTACAGGGGATTCTACTTTTTTGTCTATGTTGGGAAGAGGATAGCAATCTTTGGGACAATGCTTGTTGAGATTCGTGTAGTACACGCACATTCGCCACCCTCCTCCTTCCTTACTCACCATAATAGGATTTGCTATCCAGGTCGGATACTTAACATCAAATAAGATCATAGCCTCCAGAAGCTGCTTCACCTCGTCATGGATGACTTGGTTCCTTTCGGAGGCGAAGAGTCGCTGTTTTTGCTTCACATGCCGAACACTCGGATCGATGTTTAGCCGATGTATGATGAGGTTAGGTGATACCCCGGTCATGTCCGATGGTGACCAAGCGAAGACGTCGGCATATTCTTTTAGCAACACTATGATCCTTTCCCTAAGTTGAGGAGACCCTGCATAGCAAACTTTGACGACCTTACCAGGGTTGTCGTTGCTTAAGGGGACCTCGTCAATTGCTTCTTCGGGAAAGGCTTCGGTATTGTCAAGCTCAGGCGCCTCGTCGGCTTTGTCCGCCTCCGACCGGGGCTTCTGTAATTGCTATGCTTGTGGGTGTTGAGTCGTCATCGCTGCTCCCCTCAAAGCGATTTGCATGCATTCCTTAGCCCGTTTTTGGTCACCTCGTATGACCGCGACCCCCCCTTTGTGGGGATCTTGTTGGTCAAGTGATAGGTGGAGCACACACCCGGACAGCGTTTAACCAATCTCGCCCTAGGATAGCATTGTAGGGGGAGAAGGCTTTTACCACGAAGAATTGTATAACCGCGGTCGAGCTGGTAGGTGTGTTTCCAGTAGTTACTGGGAGAGGGATGACCCCTTCCAGGCGAGTTTCTTCTTGGACAAAGCTTTTAAGAGGTAACGGAGCTGGTGCGAGGCGAGCCGTTTCAAGGCCGAGCTTATCGAAGCATTCTTTGAAGAGAACACTTACCGAGGCTCCGCTATCAATGTAGACTCGATGCACCAGCTTGTTTGCAATCCCCGCATGAATAACTAGCGGGTCTTGATGAGGGACAATTGGAGGAACCGGATCCTTCTCCGAGAAGGTGATGGTTTCTTCTCCTTTAAGCCTTTTGTGGGAAGGCTTGTCCCTTGGTGGGCTCTAGCTTCGGCTTTGAGGGATGACTTGATCGATCCAGATGGGAGTCCGGTGATGGTGGTGACCACTCCATCAAAAGCAGGAGCGTCACCTTCCTCTTCAGGTTCCTGCTTAGGCCTTTTATCAGCCTCGGTGTTGCACCCACCACCTCGCTGGCGGTTCTTTCGTTTCCCATTATTCCGACCCTGATTCAACTAATACTTCTTAAGAGTCCCGTTTTGTACGAGGCTCTCAATGCTCGAGATGAGGTCTCGACACTCCTCCGTGTCGTGGCCGTGATCTTAATGGTAATCACAGTATTTCTCCTTGGATCTCCGCTTTGATCCCTTCAACATGGGGCGGGGGGTTCGAACAAATTCGCATGGAGCTGGTAAATTTTCGCACGAGATTTGGTAAGCGGAGTGTACTGTTGATTTTAACCGGGCTTAGGAGCGTTGTCCACCAGAGGACCGAGCCTTGAGTCCAGAGGGCCTCGTTGTATACGATCGAAGGCACTCCTCCGGTTCTGGTCTCGATCATCGCGGTTTCCTCGTCCTCGGTCGTCATTCTTCTTTTTGTCCGATGGTTCGCCCTTGTCAGCTTCTCGTTTATGACGGTCTGCGTCGTCTGCCCGCGCATACCGATCTGCGATGTCCCATAGTTCCGAGGCTGTCCTCGGCTCCGCATGCACGATCTCCTTAAATACGTTATCGGGCAAGATGCTATGCTGGAAAGCGGAGATGAGCAGCAGATCATTCATATCATCAACTTTTAGGCTCTCCTGGACGAAACGAGTCATAAAATCCCCAATTGACTCATTTCGTCCTTGTCGGACAGTAATGAGATAGGCCGAGGTGAACCTCTCTTCGGCCTTTTGGAGAAAGCGCCTATAGAATTCCTTCATCAATTCCCGATAAGATTTGATGCTGCGAGGCGGTAGGCTGTCAAACCATTTCCGAGCATTCCCAACCAAGAATTCAGGGAATATCTTGCACATATGGGTTCTTGTTAGGTTATTATTGATTGAGGCGTACTTAAATTGAGACAAGAAATCTTTGGGGTTTCTTATCCCATCGTACGACTGAATATTTGGAGATCGATACTTCTCAGGAAGGGGTGTGTGAAGTATCCGATCAGAGAATGTGGCGAGGATCCGCCCATATCTATTGAACCCTTCGAGGTCGAACTCAAGTTCGTCCTCGGACGGGGTCCCCGCTTGATGAGACCTCGGACGATGGCGAGTGTAGTCTCGCATATCTCCATGATGATCCCTATTCCTCCGGTAGGAGTGTGGCCTGTCTTCCTTGCTTAGGACATTCAGGATAGGCTCGGGATTCTTCTTATGATGAGATAAGGCCGCACCTTCTATGTTGCGGTTCCGAGGACGAGGCTCCTGCTTTTGCAACGGAGGCTTCTGTCCTCGCTTCATATACTCGACAAGTTGTTCGCAGTTTTCCTCAAGGAAACCCTTGACAACTTCGCCGAGATCTTGGGGTAAGAATTGATGGGGGTCCTCCTTAGCCTTGCTTTTTTTCGAGGGAGACCCTTCACTATAATAGTCTTCGGGATCTTCAATGAAGTAATCATAGTTGGGGTCCTCCATAGGTTGCTTTTCCGGATTCTTTTCCGGTTGCTTGTCATGCTGCGGGTCGGGCTGCTTCTCGGCCTCTTTTTCACGTGGTTGGGTGGAAGCTACAGGATCGCCCTGCCCGGCGGCGGTGGTCTTGGATCTCGTAGGTCTCACCATCGTATCTCCTCAAAACTCAGGAATCGCTACACAAAAATTTCGGTTCCCACAGACGGCGCCAGTGATGGATTCTGGTTTTTTGGAGAATAGTTCGATGTGCGAGAATGTAAAGAGAACTCAAGAATTTACGTGGTTCGATCCTTTAGAGCAGGATCTACGTCCACGGGAGAAGA
>JAOWBJ010000026.1:409966-423465 GCA_028566335.1 Monarda citriodora
ATCACTCTCTTAGTCCTTCCGGCGTGTCATCCTTTTAAACAAGTAAGTGATGTCTTCTTCTACTCCAGACCTTGAGGCTAAGGGCGAGGGTAGTGTTACTGGCGACTTGCCGGAATCTCCCGCCGTCGTTAGGGGTCCTCCGACTGATCCTACGGTGGCGGATTTCCCGTCCACCATTGGGGAGGAGGAGATGGATTTTTTGGCCCAACGTTTTCATCTCCCCAATGATTGCAAAACTCGGGTTCCCGGACCCGACGATAGGGCCGACCGCCCACCGGAGGGTTTTTGCACCGTTTACGAGGCTTGTCTAGATTTCGGCCTCTGTTTTCCTTTGATCCTCGTTTTTGTTGAGCTCCTCACAAAATTCAAACTTCCTTTGGATTAGTTATCTCTGAACTCTTTTAGGCACCTCACTGCCCTGGCCGTAGAGGTTTTCAACTTAGGAGAGACCCTTACTTTAGGTATAGTACTGAGGTGCCTCCAGTTCAAGAGGCTGGGATCCTGGTATTCCGCTAGCCCCCTTATATAGTTTAGGGCGAAGATTAAATCAAATAACCCGGACTGGCAAGCCCGGTTTTTCTAATATTCAGGAGTAAGTAGTCCGTCATTTGCATGGCAGAGTGGGCCCATAGGTCGGTCCCCCTCCAAAAACTTGGGCTAGCTTGAGAGCAGGCTGGAGAAAATGGGCTTGGTAACCAAGTCCTATGCCGAGTCCGAGCTCGTCCAGGCTGGCATTAGCCCGACTATCCTTGCTGAGGTAGCCGAGGTAGAGAAGGGTGAGGATAGCTATTTAACTTTGATCATGTCCTTGATATCCCTTCCATTTTCCTTTATGACTAACTCCAACGTTGTTGCAGTGTCTTTTTGGGATGGTGGCAAGGGCAAAGGTAAGGGGAAGGCCCCAAGGAGTGAGCCTACCATTCCCGTACCGGCCGAAAAGAGAGCGCCGAAGAAGTAGAAAACCGTTTCGTTTTCAACCGCATCATCGAAGAGAAGCGCAGACGGTACCTCAGTGCTGGTGACGAGGGTCGGTCGCCAGGCTCCCTTCCCCACTGGTGTATCCTCAACTGAGGTTGGGGCTGTGTCGGTTGACGTTGCCCCGACACCTGCTACCGCGGATGACCCTGCGTGGCCTCTTAGCGCTGTTGAGGTAAGGGCTTTGTCGTAAGTCCTCTCTATACTTGCATGAGCGTGTCCACTTTCGTCTTCTCTTTTTATTTTCAACGTGCCAGGTGGGTGTTGGCGGACATGGAAAGGGGGTGACCGAGCTTCGACAGCTCGGTCGGGCTTTGACGAAGTCCGAGAATGATGCCGCTCGACTTCGGCAGAAGGTGGAGGACTCCGAAGCAAGGGCGTCTCGGGCCCTGCAGGCCCAACAGAAGAGCGAGGCTGATGCCGCCGCTGTTCGAGCTGAGTAGTTGCAATTGAAGCAACAACAGCAGCTTGCGACCGTGGAGGCAGTGCGAAGTGCCGAGGCGGGCATCGTGGCCTCCCAGGGGGAGCTCTCTGTGCCTTTGCGGAGAAGCTCTTCACCTGCCTGCAATTTTCTTCCATGGTGAACAACCTTTCCCAGCTAATGAAGAAGTCCGAGGGGATGGACTCAAGCTCGACGATGGACGCCTATACCCGGGTTGTTAAGGCTCGGCTGAAGTGTCTCCGCCTCCTGGAGGATCTCGCATCCTTGTCCACCCCCTGACTGCCGAGGTAGTGCGATCTTGCACTACCGACCTGGATGCTGCCATGGAGGCATGTCTCCTGATCGTCGGGGATATGGAGCATGCCCCCGTGCTAAAGCTGGAGGAGGGTGATGAGAAGGACGAAGAAGAAGAAGACGACGGAGGTGACCACACCGGTGCCGGAGGGAAGTAAGAAGCGCCACGGACTGAGGTGCTAGGGGACGCCACCAAGGAGGCTCCTCCGCAGTCGCCTCCCCTTGTATGAATCCCTTCTCTTAGATAGGATTTTTGGTACTTTGGCCGTGGTGCCCTCCAATGTACCTTTTTTGTAATATAAATGGAACTTACTTCGCTTTACCGATGTCTCCTTTTTTATTCGCCTTGCTCTTATATTCCTGTAGTAAGATTCGGAACTGAATGACTACACTGCGGAGCTAAAAAAACTGACGTCAAAGTTACAAATTGTGAAATCGGATGCGGCGTATTGGATGGACTTATACACCCGTGTTTCGATGACGCCGAGGCAAAAGCGGTTGAGAGTCAAGTCGAGCTTCATAAGAGCACGGCTTAAGTGGTTGACCTTCGATTAAAATTGAAGAACTTGAAGAAGGAGTTAAAAAGCACCAAGGCCGATAGGAGGATTATCACCGAAGAGAATCTCGAGTATGAGGCCATTATCCGCAGAAACGGTGGCCTTACCATCACCGAGGTTGAGGACGAAATGGAGAATGAGTGCGAGAAGGTTGAAGCTGCGCTAGGTCCCTTCACCGAGGAGTACCGATCTCTCGTTCATCAACTGAGGAGCTACTTCAAGATGTACAATCTGTTTGAAGCTCGGTATCCGAAGTTGATGGAGTTAGTAGCACAAACTCCCCTTCCTCGCGGCACTATCATAGTCCCCCCCCCCAAGACTTCACAGAGCAGGATCGACGTGAAGTTTTTAGACGCCGAGGTGGTGGTCGAGGTGGCGGTCGAGGTGGCATCCGGGGTAGTGGCCAAGGTCCTCATACCGGTGGCCGAAGAGGGAGAGGTATAGCACAGGGCGGTGGTCGTGTAAACATAGATGCCATTCTACATACTGGAGCAGCTAAAGATGTATCTCAGGGAGGACTGCCCGGTAGTAGGACTGGTAGTTCATAGTTTCAGTCTTGTAATAAGATAGTCTTGGAATATATACCTCAATCTTAATTGATGGCTTTACTCATGATTCCACTTTTCTTGCACTTCAAACTGCCTTTCATTTGTTGTAGATAATGATAACTTTATGGAGGTTTGGTGTTTGAGTGTTGCACGGTGAATTCGATTCCGCCTAAGGGAGCGACCCTTCGCTATTACCGAAGTCTGAGGTTCTGATTTGGCGAGTTTTATCTCTAGGAGTGGTCTCCTGATGCGCGCTTTAAAGGACCCTCCGTAGTAGGAGAGTTGAGCTACCCTTTTGAGGAGAAGTGTCACTTAAAGGAGTGTTTCTTCTCCTTTGTCGGGTTTTTCTGGTTGAGAAGGGTCTTATACCTTCTTTATTGAAGATTTTGACAAGTCCTTGGACCAGTATTCCAAAGGGGGGCAGCCTTTGGATTTTTGTGCAAATTAAAGTACGAAGTATAGGTGGGCAAAAATAAGACTCGTGAAAATGATGCATATGAAAAAGCAAGTATAACATAATTGTTGCAATGATAGTTTTTTTTATTAAAAGAAGGTTTTGAAAAAACATTGTACAAAGAGCTGGAAAAATGAACATGTGCAATACTACCTACTTATACAAAGTACTTTTTTCAAATTTGAGATGTGCCAAGTTCGGGGTATGGGCTCACCAGTCATGTTTGCCAGCTTGTATGTCCCCTTTCTATACACTTCGGTGACTTGGTAAGGACCTTCCCATGTAGCTTCGAGCTTCCCGAGCTTCCCAGCTTTGCTCACTTCATTGTTCCTGAATACGAAGTCTCCGACCTTGAATTGCTGAGGCTTCACCCGCTGGTTGTAGTACCGAGCTACCTGCTGCTTATAGCGAGCTTCTTTCATAAAAGCTAGCTCTCTCTTTTCTTCGAGTATGTCAAGTTCCGCTCGGAGATTTTTTTCATTTGACTCAGCTGAGAAGTTTGCAGTACGTGGGCTCAGTTGTCCGATCTCCACCGGGATCACCGCTTCTGTCCTATGTACCAGGCTGTACGGTGTTTCTCCCGTCGTCGTGGGAGGAGTGGTCCTGTACGACCAAATAACATGTGGTAGGTTCTCGACCCATTTCCCCTTAGCTTGGTCTAACCGGGTCTTGAGTCCTTTAACCAACGTTCGTTTGTCACTTCGGTTTGTCCGTTTGCCTGCGGATGAGCTACCGAGGTGAATCTCTGCTGGATATTGAGCTCTTCACACCAATTCTAAAAGGCTTTGTCCGTAAACTGTGTCCCATTGTCGGATACCAAGATATGGGGGATACCAAAGCGGCAAACTATGTATTTCCATACGAAGTTTTGGGCTTTCTTACTTGTGATCATTGCCAACGGCTCAGCTTCGACCCACTTCGTGAAATAGTCTATTGCCATGATCAGAAAACACAGCTGTCCTGGAGCTCGTTCAAAAGGTCCGACTATGTCGATGCCCCACTGCATGAACGGCCAGGGACTTTGCATGCTTGAGAGTTCGGTCTGTGGTAGCCTCGGGATGTTTCCACCTATCTGGCATTTCTCGCATGTCTTGACGAGGTGTGTAGCATCTTTTACCATAGTGGGCCAATAATACCCCCACCTCATGACTTTTTTAGCTAGCGCCCTAGCCCCAATGTGGCTTCCACAAGATCCCTCGTGCACTTCTCTGAGCACATAGTCTGCCTCCTCTGGTCCAACGCATCGCAGTAATGGTTGGAGGTAAGATATTTTGTACAGGACTCCCTGCTTTTGCTCGTAATGGGCAGATCGGCATAATATTTTACGAGCTTCGAGCTTGTTGTTAGGCAAGCTTCCTTCTAGCAGGTATGAGAGAATTGGCGTTGTCCAATTTGGTTCCGTTGACAATGACTGGACCTCGGCTTCATCGATACTTTGGTGTTGTACCTCTTGTATAGGAAGGGCGGCAGTTGATGACGTGTTTTTGCTCAGCGCATCAGCTCGACTATTTTTTGCTCGTGGGATGTGGATGATCTGGAAATACGAGAACTTTTGCTGCCATTGCCTTGCTTTCTACAGATATTTCTTCATTCATTCACCTTTTGCCTCGCTTGTTCCCAGCATATGACCCACGATCACTTGGGAGTCATTGTGAATCTTTATATTCTGGACTTGGAGACTATGTGCGAGGCGAAGTCTGGAGATGAGAACTTCGTACTCCGCTTTATTATTCGTTGCAGGAAATGTAAAACGAAGTGAATGGGATACCTCATGCCCATTAGGGGCGACAAGTAGAATACCTGCTCCACTTCCTGATTTTCCTGAAGTGCCATCCACATACCCGAGCTAGCAGTTGGTAGGCTCCTTATCGGTCACCTCGGTTTCAATCTCATGCGTGGGAGGTGGTACCTCCTCTCTTAGCCGAGGTTCAACTAAGAAATCTGCGAGCGTCTGCCCTTTGATGGACTTTCGGGGGTTGAATTCAAGGGAGTACTCACCAAGCTCGATGGCCCACTTCGCTATCCTTCTAGACGCCTCGGGTTTTGTTAGGACTTGACGAAGTGGGTGGTCGGTGAGGACGTGTATGGTGTGAGCATGGAAGTATGGGAGTAGCCTCCTGGAAGCATTGACCAGAGCTAGTGCGACCTTCTCCAAGGGCTGGTACCTTGCCTCAGGTCCCTTGAGAGCTCGGCAAATGAAGTAGACCGGTTGTTGCTGGCGCCCCTCTTCTCGTACTAGTACCACGCTGATTGTCTCCTCGAACACGACGAGGTACAGGGAGAGTGTCTCCCCTGATACTGGTGCTGCTAACATTGGGAGCTCGGCTAGATACCTCTCGAGCTCGTTGAATGCTCTCCTTTGTTCTTCTCCCCACTCGAACTTGGGAGCTTTCTTGAGCACTTTAAAAAAGGGCAGCTGTTTCTCGGCTGCTTGTGAAAGGAATCTGCTAAGTGCCGATAAGCACCCCGTGAGCTTTTGCACGTCATGGACCGACTTCGGCATAGCCATATCATGTACAACTCGTACCTTTGATGGGCTAGCTTTGAGGCCCTCTTTGGATACTAAGCATCCTAAGAATTCCCCCGAGTTGGCTAGGAAAGTGCACTTCTTAGGATTCAACTTCAAGTTTGCTTGCCGGAGTATCTCAAGGGTTGTTCACAGATCGGCGATGCATGTGACCAGTGCTTTGCTTTTGACAACGATGTCGTCCACGTACACCTCCACATTTTTTCCGATGTGGCATTTGAACAGCTTGTCCACCATTCTTTGATAGGTTGCTCCAGCGTTTTTTAATCTAAAGGGCATCTTTTTGTAAGAGAAAATACCGAAGTCGGTAATGAATGCGGTTTTAGGCGCATCCTCTTCATTCATAAGTACTTGGTGATACCCCTTGTACGAATCTAGAAAACAAAAAAATTCAAAACCTACAAGAGCTTCCACCTTCTTGTCAATATTTGGGAGGGGGTAGTAGTCCTTGGGACTGTGTTTATTGAGGTCTTTGTAGTCTATACACATCCGCCAGCCTCCCCCTTCTTTCTTGACCATCACTGGATTAGCTATCCAGGTTGGGTATTTGACCTCAAACAGTATCTGGGCTTCCAGCAGTTGTTGAACCACGGTTCGGATGACCTCCTTCCTCTCGGCAGCGAACAGCCACTGCTTTTGCTTCACCAGTCTGACCGCTGGGTCGATGTTGAGCCGATGTGTGATGATGCTCGGTGACACTCCGGTCATATCGAGAGGTGACCATGCGAACACGTCCTTGTACGACCTAAGGAGTTGGATGGTTTGATCTCGGAGGTATGACGCTACTGCGAATCTGGCCTTGATGGTTTTACTTGGGTTATCTTCACACAGCAGAACCTCCATTGAGTTTGGCACGGGTGGTTGTCCATCCAACTCCTTAGGTTGTTGTAATTGCTATGCCTGTCGGTGCTGAGCTGAGGGTTCCGGACCTCGGAGAGCAACCTGCATGCACTCCTTGGCTCGTTTCTGGTCACCCCGGATAGATGCGATCCCCCCCTTAGTGGGGATCTTGATAGTGAGGTGGTAGGTGGAGCAGACAGCTCGGACCGCATTTAACCAGTCTCTCCCGAGGATGATGTTGTAGGGAGAGTGGGCACCTTCCGGGCTTGTGCACTCCTGAACGAAGCTCTTTAGCATGAGTGGCGCTAGCGACAGGCGAGCTGTATCGATGTTGAGCTTGTCAAAGCACTCTTTAAACAGAATGCTAACAGATGCGCCAGTGTCCACAAAGACTTGGTGGACGAGCTTATTCACCACCCTGGCCTGGATGACGATGGCATCCTGGTGCGGCGTGATGGCAGGCACGGGGTCATCCTCGTAGAAGGTGATCGTCTCTTCTTTCTTGAGGCGCTTACTGGTAGGTTCTTCCGAGGTGGAGCCTCGACACTCGGCTTTTAGCGAGGACTTCGTCTTCCCCGCTGGCAGTGTTGTGATGGTGGTTATAACCCCGTCATATTGAGAATCATCGTCCTCCTCGGGGTCTCTCTTCGTCTTCTTCTCGGCAGGGGGAGCGCAGCCTGACTTCCCCTGTTTCCACTTGCCCTTGGCCTGCCGCCGTTCCTGGTACTTTTTCAAGGCCTCCGTCTTGATCAAGGCCTCAATGTTGGCAGCCAAATCCTTGCATTCCTCGGTATCATGACCGTGGTCTTCGTGGAATGCGCACTACTTGTCTTGACTACGTCGTTTAGACGATTTAGTCATGGGCTTCGGTTTTTCGAACATATCGCAATGTAGTTCGAAAATTTCCGCCCGAGGTTTGGTTAGCGGAGTGAACATGGGTTGAGGCTTCTGCTGATCCTGTCGGGGTCCCAGTCTGGATTGTAGGGGAGCTTTCTGAAGCCTATCAAAAGCACTCCGGTGACCTCGGCTTTGGTCACCACGATCATCATTCTTCCGCTTCTCTCCTTGGACGTTGTCCATGGTCCTTTTCCACCTGTCGGCCTCATCGGCGCGAGGGAACTGGTCCATGATCCGCCACATCTCCTGGGTGGTTCGCGGGTTGGCCTTTACGAGCTCCTTATAAAGGGCTCCCGGGAGAATGCCGTTCTGGAAGGCTGAAATAACGAGTAAATCGTTAGGGTCGTCAACCTTCAGGCACTCTTGGTTAAACCTTGTCATGAAGTCGTTTATCTTTTCATTGCGACCCTGCCAAACTAACAAGAGTTGTGCCGAGGTGACTTGTGCCTTGGCTTTCTGGAAAAAGCGGCGTTGAAAAGCCGCTATTAGGGCATTGTACGATCTGATATTGCCATGGGACAGGCTATCAAACCATCTCCGCGCATTCTCCACCAGTAGTTCGGGGAATACTTTGCACATATGAACCTCATTCAGTTTTTGGTTCATCATGTTGTACTGGAATCTCCCCAAGAAATCCCGAGGATCCGCTAGCCCATCATAGGAAAATGGTGGGACCTTTTAGTTGAAGGGGAGCGGCGTCTGGACTATGTCGTTAGATAAAGGTGTGCGGAGAGCACCATAGACTTCAAAACCCCGCTGCTGGTCATGGGGTTGATGAGGCGGTCCGAAAGGAGGAGGTGGAGGCGGGATGTTGAGAGGTGCATCACCTTGGTAATTGTTTTGAGGGGGAGGCGGAGGAGGAGGATTGGCGGGAGGTGGAGGAGGATTGCGGTGGTGCTTCGCTCCAGTGGCTATCATGCCGAGAAGGCGTTGGCTTCCGATTCCTTGGCCGAGATGTAGCCTCGCCCTCTCTTTCTTCTCGTCGGGACTATTCCCTCCCTTGGCGAAGGAAGTCCATGAACTCGTCTTGCCTCTCTTGAAGGAACATGCGAATAGCCTCATTGAGGTCCAGTTGATCCGCTTCACGCTCGAGCCTCCGAAAAACAGATGGCCCCGGGTCCCTATTTCCCGACCTCCTGGTGTTGCCTTGACCATCGAGAGTTTCCACACCCTCAAAGACAAGTCCACGAGCAGGCTCCTTGCCTGGCCTGCGACCGGGTCCGGCTCCTCTCCTTCCGTTATTTCCAGCACTGTTGTTTGCACGAGTAATCGCCATCATAACAGAATCTAGTGTTTATTTGGGGATCACGAATTTAGAGATTCACACAGACGGCGCCAGTGATCGATCCCAAAATATAGAGAGATTAAGATGATAAAAACACAGTGCAAGAACATGAGGTTTAACGTGGTTCGATCTACTAGAGTAGATATACGTTCACGGGGTAAAAGGGTGTTTGCTTTTTATTACTGAGAAAGCGTAAAGTAAGAGTACAAGAGAACGTGATCCTCTCATTCAATGATCTTACTATTTATATGAACAAGTAATATCCATGGGCTTAGCTAAGCCCATGTCTTCGTGTAATGCCAGCCCACGGTGCCATGCATGGCAAGTGCAGAGATCGTGGATAACGGTTTTGACCCACCGACAGTTACAGGGTAACGTCCACTATTTTGGAAAGTAATGGGCAGGAATAGCGGCGCCAATTCAGGGATTGGTTGTCGTTGGCCGCGGTCGTACGAGTTACCTCGACAGCACCGAGGTATGCCTCATTAGGCCAGCTAACCGAATAGTTCTGGGAAGATTTCGGTTCTTCTGGAACGGACCGAGCTGAAGTGCTTTGCCGAGCTAGTTATGTAGCCGAGGTGGCCCAAAACCGCTCACTGGTCCAGTTACTCCTGGGCCTAAGATACGTTGGGCCAAGTAACTAGGCCAAGGGTGTTGGGCCGGCCTATTTGAACTAACAACCATAAAGCAGAGACAGAGAGAGGTTGATCTTCCGCGGTAAATAAAAGTACATTTTACACGGTCTATTCGAAAGAAATCCAATTGAGTCCACATACCTTACTGTACTATGGGTACCACCCCCGAAACAATGTCGGGGGGCTAAGATCCGCTGCTGTTAACCAAAACAAGTCGAACCGGAACTAGCGTCTCAATAGGAACACGCTTCGTGGCTCAAGGTGATTGACTGGACGTACGCGTACTATATCAGATTTATGTTAACACTTACTAGAAGGAATCTAAAAATGAAATAAATATATGCACCTCATTCATGAATCATGGAATTGAAACGTCCAAATTCCTACTGACATCACAGCAAGATAAAGAGTAAATACATGGGTGCATGTTGACCTAGTGTTATGGGTTAATGTTTGGATAAAAGGTTTCCGATTCGAATCATATGTAGCGCGACCTTTAAATTTTTAGTTAATTTAGTTAAAAAAATAAATAAATACTGATGAAGTACAATTATATGGATATATATATATAACTGATTAATTAAGTGGTAACGCTATACAAATAGCTCTTATTCATTAATTAGTAATGACTACGTCATCTCATCTCAAATTATTTAAAAACGGCGTTCAGGGCTCCACCGCGGCAACGAAGGGCTGCAGTGAGTCGAAAGGATTCTGGAATCAAGAAGCTCTGCTATGGGAGCAAAGCTAACGCATCTCGGCACTTTATACTGATTGATGGAAGCCCCTCTCGAGATTGCGTAGTCCATCAGCTCCTCAAACGTCCCGTTTTTCACCACTCGGATCTCCAACGGCCCGATCGACTTGTCGGAGACTCGCCCTTGCCGGTACACCGAGTTGAACGACTCCTCCATCACTAGGCAGCACTGCTCCAGCGCCTCCGCACTCGGCGAGTTGGCCGGGTCCTTCGTCAGCAGCTCCCAGTATATCACGTAGTGACCCGGCACCGTTTTCGTGTCGGCGCGGCTCGTGTACTCCACCACGCTGGTTTTGAACTCCTTCAGTAGCTCCGACGCGTTCGTCACCGCGCTCTGCAGCTCGGACTCGTCGGTCTTGTCCGAGTCGATGCTGAGCAGCACGTTCTTCCGCCTCACGAACTGGAACTGGGGGGCTGAGTTGTGGAAGCCGGTGACCCGGAGGATGTCGCCGACACGGTAGCGGCACAGGCCGGCGTAGGTGGTGACGACGAGCTCGTACTCCTTTCCCAGCTCCACGTCGGCCAAATCGAGGAGATCGCGGTGAGTCGGGCTCGCCGAGTTGGCGCCGGGTCGGTGCGGCAAGAACTCGAAGTAGGCCATGTTGGGCATGATGGTGTAGGAAACCTCCGACGGGTCGCACATGGGCTTCAGATTCAGCCCGAAGTAGCACTCGGAAGATGCGTACATGGTGCATGCTTTGGGCAACCCGCCGCTGTAATAATCGAGCGTCGGAATATACTGCTCCATGGCGCCGGTGACGATCACGTCGAGATACTTGGTGTTGGGCCAGATTCTCGTAATAATTCCCTCCCAGCTGTCTTTCTCACATTCGGAGGTGATGAAATCAGCGAGGTTCGGGTCGGGCCGCACGATCCGGGCCATGCAATCACGGAGAGAGGAATCGGTGAGTTTTGAGTTGAGCGAGCCGGTTCGGATGTCGTGGGCCAGGAGTTTCCAATTGAGCTGGAGGAACCGGATTGCTCGGGTTAGACCGGAGGCGAAAACCGCTCCGGCCCGGAGAACTTGTAGGCGGTCGTAGAGGCCGCAGAGCATTTGGGCGTACATGCTTTGGGCGGAGTCCTCGCAGAGGATGGCTTCGTTAGGACTGGTGTAGACGTTGAACGGGTCGTAGGGTCGGGTCTTGAAAAGGTCGCTTTTGTAGTAGCTGGTGAGTACGGGTCGGGCTAGTAGCCCACCCGGGGTCTTTGTCTCGGACTTTATGAAGTAGAAGTAGAGACCTTTGCCTTTGTCCAGCCCTTTCACGTATCTGTTCCATTACAATACATGCAAATTCATTTCAGCCAACCAAAAACATTTGTCAAATAACATCTTCTATTATATTAATAATAAACGATAGATGATAAGTTTTGGAATTTAAAATTTCTAAAAAATAGGATATATATCACGTGTCTATAAAAGCATTAGAAGATACAACCAAAAACCTTCATTTAAATTTTAGTGAGAGAGAGGGAGAGAGACTTACTGGTTCATAACAGGCATGAGAAGGCTGTAAAGAATTTGACGGCGATCCCATTCTTGTTCGATAGTTGGCATCAGCTTCCTTTCCCCAGCTGAAGTTCCAGAACTGTTTAAACACAAAATCAGTACCGCAACTATACGTTCCATGATGATGTTGATGATCATCATATATATAATCAAATTAAAATGAGTACCTGGTAAGGAATTCGGAGATGGGGTGAGCAGATAAAATCGGAGAGCGGTCGCCGTTGGCGATTCTCTGAATGAAGGGCTGTATGTCTTCGTAGGTAGTCATCGGAATTTTGGATTTGAACGTCTTCCGATCGGTGGCGCCGCCGAGATCGAAAGAGTTGAGGTACTCAGTTTCGGCATTTTGGGAGAGGATTTGGGAGAGTACATCTTCTTGTACGGCGTCTGGATTCGTGGTCATCTCTTCGATGAAGTGGAGAGCCTTTGCAATTGCATCATTGGAAGCCGCCATCGGTACGGATAATTATTGAGAGAGGTTTTTCAGGAGAGGAAGGTAGTGTGTGTGTGAGATTGGGAGGGGGGGAACCGGCCGAATTTATACAAGAGCACAGCTACGGCGTGACGTCAACTTGCACGCCAGGTGGGCCCACAGGATACGTCTTGTAGGGGTGGAGAACGGACACGGCGGACCCACCGTGTTCCTGATTTGGAGAACAGGATAGGGCCCACATTGCCTCGTCATTCAACCCGGACAGTTAATTTTCTGCCCTAGTTCTTTATCGTTAAATGTCAAAAAAGTCACCAACCTTTAAGGTGATTTTACCAATGTTTGTATGATGGAATTGGACCGGCCGGTCGAATTGTTCTGGCGGGAATCAACAGCTATAACGATTTAATTATATAACGATTTAATTATATAGTAGTACTACCTCCATCTTTTTTTTGTTAGTTTTACTTTCCTTTTTTATGCATCTCATATATTAGTCACATTCCCTAAAAAGGAAACAAATTACAATCACTTTCCAGCATCTCATCACAATTAAATTCAAATTACAATAACTTCTCAACCTCTAATCACAATTAAACTCAAATTACAATCACTTCTCAACATCCCATCATAATTAAAACTTAATGGTCCCACTTCCTTGGCTATTGTGCCCAAAGGTAGTGAGACTAATTAGAAGAGGTGGAGGTAGTATAAAACAAGAGGCAAGAGGGAAGGCTAAAACCCGCTTTCAAAGTTTCACTAGTTTCTCTCTAAAAAACCCCTCTGCTTCAATTTGAAGCTGTCTTTTTAATTTCCAATTTTGTCCTCATCGCCGTCTCCCTCCTTTTTCTCTTATCACAATTCACAAGTTTTTGTAAATAGACTTGGTTTAGTCGTACTCTCTCTGCTCTAGGGTTTTTGAACTAGTGAGTTCGTTCCTCTGCCTAGGGTTTAAATTTTGAGTGACCGTTGATCTCATCCATGGCGGCCGAAAAGCTTCGGGATTTGAGTCAGCCGATGGATGTCGCTTTGCTCGACGCCACAGTCGCCGCTTTCTATGGAACCGGATCTAAAGAGGAGGTGTGAAGCTTTTGCTCTGGTTTTTCTTTTTCAATTTTACTGGACTTCTCCTTAGGCACCTCACTTGTATTTATCAGTGTTGATTGCACTAGAATTCAGTGGATTTTCACAAAACGTATCAGAGAAGTAGCTCGTTTTTCTTTTTAATAGTTTGTTCCCGCACACAATGTGGAATCAAGTCGTTGCTTAGTAAGATGAATGCGGCCTTTAATCACTTGGCATATTTTTGATGTAGGGAATCGTGAATTTGTTTTATGCCTGTCTCTTATAC
>JAOWBJ010000026.1:639914-659123 GCA_028566335.1 Monarda citriodora
ATCAAATATTTCTTGAACTAAACTCATCAAGACTTCTTTGAACTTCTTCGCTCGTGCTCGAGTAATTGGACCAACAGAAACACGCACCGGATCTTGCACCATCGTCGAGCCTTGGGCTGCATCATCAATGAATTTTGCGAAGAATGTCAGTTGGGAAAACAACATCGAGATCCATTCCCAACAGAATCGAAGTGGAAATCGCAGTTACCGTTGGAGCTCGTCCACACTGATATTTGTGGTCCTATTCGAGTTCCATCATTTGGAGGTAATCGATATTTCCTGTTATTTATCGATGATTATACAAGAAAAGTTTGGGTCTATCTCTTGAAAGAAAAATCAGAAGCTCTTTCTTGCTTCAAGGATTTCAAACTTGAGACTGAAAAATATTCTGGCCATCAAATTAAAAACTTGAGAAGTGATCGGGGTGGAGAATATTTGTCTAACTTGTTTGAGGATTTTTGTAAAGGCCATGGTATTAGGCATGAGTTGACAGCTAGGTATACGCCACAACAAAATGGCGTCGCCGAACGAAAAAACCGGACAATTTTGAACATGGTTCGGTGCTTATTGAGGAAGAAAAAGATGCCGATTGAATTTTGGGCTGAAGCTGTGTCGTGTGCAATCTATTTGATAAATAGATCGCCAACAAAAAGTTTGCAAAATTCTACTCCGAGTGATCAATGGTTTGGTAAGAAGCCAAATGTTAGTCATTTGAAGACTTTTGGTTGTCTTGCTTACGTTCATGTTCCAGATTCTTTGAGGACTAAACTTGATGACAAATCTGAAAAATGTGTGTTCATTGGGTACAGTGAACGAAGTAAAGCTTACAAGCTTTACAACCCGACAACGAAGAAAGTTGTGATTAGTCGGGATGTTCGTTTTGATGAGAAAGCTTGTTATAATTTTCCTGATTTTTTAGAAACACAAATTTCACAAATCCTTAATTTTGGAGAACATGTAGATGTTGAAGGTCATGTTATAATTGTAAAACTTACAAAAGTTCGAGTTTTAAGAGAGCTATTGGCCCTAATAACTATTCATGGAGTTCAACGTTTCTGTTAATTCAGTATGTAGAACATGAATGCTTTCTCATGTTAATCTCTGATTAATCGATTAAGCTTGCCATCTTATATATACTAGTGCACGTAATAAGTTATTCGAAATAAATAACCTTCCTTTTCAGATTGTATTAAAGGCTTCTATTAAAACAAGTTTGTTGAATGTATGATGTTGATGAGATTCTATATGTTTTAAATTTGAATTGACATTACTTGCCATAACTGTACTATTCTCTTAGTTCATGCAAATTTTAACTTAGAGGAACAAATATTTTGAACATCTAAAAGCATAACATAGAAGGCTTTACCATGATTTTTTTTTACTGTTTTTATCTTGTTTGCGAGTTGCGACCAACCTTTCCAGAAGAGTAATAGATGACTGTGAAAAATATGTAAATCTTGGCCTGCTTTAGGTTTTACATGTCTCATAACATGCAAGGCAATGAATTCTTACCGCAGTGTAACTTTCACAGTCATGGTTAAACTGAAAAGCAATTCATATCACCATAAATTTATATCGATGTTGACTTTTATTGAGCACTTTTCCCTTGAAGGCGCCAAAACTAGAAGGTGATGCTGGATTTCTTTTCAACGGTTACAAATTGATAAACCAAGGAATTAGTTGAAGTCACAGCATGGCTCGTAGACTTAATTCTATTGCAAGAAATGTAAAGAAGAATTTGCAGAGAAAAGTGGAAATTCCATTCACAAAGAAGAGAAGTGTTTCTTGCGTGAAAAACCAACTGAAAGCTACAGTGCTATTTAACTACTAGGAATGCTGACTCAGCAGCAACAAAAAACGGGAAAATAAAATAACACATAAAACGTAAAACAAACAAACAAACGCTATTTACAAAACAGAATTTCATTCTTCATTATCTTCATCTTGAGCTGCTACCTCCAATCCATTTTTGCAGCGAAGATCATCTCCATTACGCTGATACTCCCCCTCAAGATGAGCGTGGATATCACATAAGCTCATCTTGCCAAGCACACGATGAAAAGTGGCCAATGTAACTGGTTTGGTAAATATGTCTGCTAGCTGGAATTCACTTCGAACATGAAGAGGTTTGATGATACCTGCCTTGAATTTATCCCGGACTGTGTGACAGTCAATTTCGATGTGTTTGGTTCTTTCGTGAAAGGCTGCATTCGAGGTGAGGTAGACTGCAGCCTTATTGTCACAGAAGAGAGGTACTGCTTTCACTCTTGGAACCTGAAACTCTGTCAATAGAACATCAATCCAAGAGACCTCACAAGTGGCTTCGGCTAAGGCTCTGTATTCTGATTCTGCAGAGGATCGTGATACAACTTTCTGCTTACGAGATCTCCATGAAATAAGAGAGGATCCTAAGAATAAGCAGAATCCAGAAACTGATCTCCTTGTATCTCCACACATTGCCCAATCGGCATCTGCAAAAATAGTTGGTTCCAAGGTGGTTCTGGAAGAATAATAGAGTCCCAAACCAATCTTCTGCTTTAGGTATTTTGGGACTCGTTGTGCAGCAAGAAGATGATGAGAACATGGTTTTGAAACAAATTGACTGAGCTTATGGACTGCATATGTGATATCAGGACGTGTGATACACAAGTAAAGAAGTCTCCCAACTAACCTTCTGTAAGATTTTGCATCAGTCAATGGTTCTGAACCTTCTTGATTTAAGGAGACCCTGGAATCCATGGGTGTGCTTACTGGTTTGCTACCAGTAGTCCTGCATCAGACAACAAATCAAGGACATACTTTCTCTGGCAAATAGATATGCCATCAGAGCTGTGTGCAATTTCTAGACCCAAAAAATACTTTGGGACTCCAAGATCCTTGAACATGAAAAATTGTCCAAGATGGTTTTTAAACTTGTCAATATATTCCACTGAATTGCTGCAAACCAATATATCATCTACATAAATAATAACACCAAAGAACAAGGTGTCAACAGCCATATAATAGAATGAGTGATCAGCATCAGATTGCTTCAAACCAAACTGTGTGAGAACATCAGTAAACTTAAGATACCACTGCCTTGAAGCTTGCTTCAAGCCATACAAAGACTTTTGAAGTTTGCAAACCAGATTGGTACTCTCCCCCTTACTGCAATAACCTTTTGGCAGAGACATGTAAATTTCTTCCTTCAAATCTCCATAAAGAAATGCATTGTTAATGTCCAAATGAGCAAGATGATAACCTTTAGCTGCTGCCACAGCTAACATCATTTTCACAGAGACAAGTCTAGCAACTGGAGAGAAAGTGTCTAAGTAATCGATACCTGCTTGTTGTGTGAAACCTTGAGCAACAACTCTAGCTTTGTACCTGTCTACCTTTCCATCAGATTGGAATTTCACCTTGAAAATCCATTTACACCCTATTGCCTTTTTCCCAGGTGGCAATGGAACCACACTCCAAGTATTATTTCTCTCCAAAGCATCTAATTCCACCCTCATGGCTTCTCTCCATTCAGGATAAGCAACTGCCCGTTTATAAGAAGTAGGCTCGGGAACAACAGTGACAGATGCTGTGAAGGCTGCATGGGAAGGTGTAAGAAGGCTAGAACCTATGAAAGAAGAGAGAGGATATGGACAAGAAGTGGAAATGTTTCCACAGATGAAGTCCTGCAAATGAGCAGGGGGTTTGGAGATTCTGCCAGATGAGGTTTGTTGGACAGGTAGAGAAGGCTGTTGTGGCTGTTGTGGCACAGGTGTGTCCACTTCATCAGTTGAGGAAGGGGACTGATCAATGGTAACTGGGAAGGTTGGTGCAGGATGAGAGGAATTTGTTTTGAAAGGGTACTCCAGTTCATGAAAAACTACATCTCTACTAATAAAGATTTGATTAGTATTGAGATCAAGTAGTTTGTAACCTTTGTAACCCGAGGGATAACCAAGGAAAACACACTTAATGGCCCTTGGTGAGAATTTATGTCTGTCTCTCTGAAGTGTTGATGCAAAACACAAACATCCAAAGGTTTTAAGATGAGAATAAGCAAGGGCTTTATGGAAAAGGAGCTGGAAGGGAGTGAGATTTGACATGTGGGAGACTGATGAAGGAGTTCTGTTGATGAGGTATGAAGCTGTTAGGATACACTCATGCCAGTATTCAATGGGTATATGGGATTGAAAATACAGGCTTCTGGCAACATTAAGAAGATGCTGGTGTTTTCTCTCAACACGAGCATTCTGTTGTGGTTTTTCCACACACGAGTGTTGGACTTGGGTTCCAAATTTGGAGTAGAGTTCGGGAATAGAGAATTCAGTTCCATTGTCACATCTTAAGATTTTTATGACTTTTTGAAACTGAATGTTTATTTGTTGAAAGAAATCAGAGAGGATTTTGGAAACTTCATATTTGCATTTCATCAAATATGTCCAAACAAATCTTGAATGGTCATCAACTATTGTCAAGAAATACTTGTGACCAGACACTGACACTGGGTTAAAAGGCCCCCAAACATCAACATGAATAAGATCAAAACAAGACTGAGCCACAGAATTAGAAACGGGAAATGGCAATCTCTTTTGTTTAGATAAGGGACAAACTTCACAGAGTGATCCTTTTACATTCTTGAGAGAAAGAACTGAAGATAAAACTTGAAGTCTATCAAAAGCTAGATGTCCTAGTCTATTGTGCCAAAGGTTACTGATGGAAAAAGAAGCTGGAGTTGAAGCTTGAGCTGGAAAATAACTGAAAGCAGGAACTGGTTGAGGAGAGATGTCTAGCACATAGAGTTTTCCAATCCTCCTACCCATCCCAATCTGCATTTCCCTTGAAAGATCCTGAATTACACAGCCATCATGAGTGAAAGAGACAATGAGATTAGAAGAAGTGGTTAAGCTGGAGATGGATAGTAAATTGTGTGTGAAGGAGGGAACATAAAAGACAGAAGTCAAAGTGAGATTGGGTGAGATAACAACTGTCCCAATGCATTCTATGGGGACAGTGTTTGAATTGGGTAGAGTGATGGTGGCACCATTAACTTTGGTGGTGCTTTGAAATTGATCAAGGCTACAACACACATGGTGTGTAGCCCCAGAATCAATTAACCAGACTTTCCTGGAACTAGTAAATGAAGCAATAAATGGAGTGGTGGAGAACATACCACTAAAATGTGGAGCATATTCTGATGAGCTGAAGGAGGAGTTTGCTGGCACGTTTTCAGAAGGAGTCAATGGTCCTTGGATTTGGGACTGAAGAAATGAGATGATTTGGTGACACTGATCAGCAGAAAGAGGACTAGGTGATGCAGGTTGATTAAGGTTCTGTGAGTTGGTTTGGAAAGTGGGACTTGATCTATCACTGGTCACCTTACCTCCCACGTTATAAATAGACCTCTGCATCCTCTGTTGTGTCCCAACACCAGAATCACGACCTCTCCCCCTTCCCATGCTAGGAGGATATCCATGGACTTTGAAGCATTTGTCCACAGTATGGTTGTTTCTCCCACAATGAGTACAAATTTGCCTTTCTTTACCTCTACCTCCAGTATTAGGACTAGGTCCTTGTGTAACATTTATCAGTCCAGGTGATTCACTAACAGTGTGCATTAAATTACCCGGTGTTATACCAATGCCCCTCTGTCTTTCTTCTTGAATCACTAGAGAGAAAACTTTTGAAAGGCTCGGGAAAGGATCTAAACTGAGGAAATGTGATCTAAGTGCTGAGTAGGAATCACTCAAACCCATCAGAAACTGGACTGTTAGTTCCTGATCTAGATGATCTCTCCATTTTTGAGCACTATCACACTTACAAGTAGTACACTCACACCATGATTTTGTTTGATAATCCAAGTATTCATCCCACACAGCCCTCAAATCAGTGTAATACCCATTAATATTGTTAGACCCTTGCTTCAAATTATGCAATTGTAGCTTGAGTTCATAGATCCTAGCTATGTTACCCTGTGAGAACCTTTCTTTTAAATCATCCCAGATCTTAACAGCTGATTCAAGGTACATCAAGCTAGGCTTTATCTTAGGTACAGTAGAGTTTCTAAGCCAAGAGACCACCATGCCATTGCATCTCTCCCAAACCACACCAGTCGGATCAAGGTTTTCATCTTTCTTTTTAACTGTTCCATTAACAAAGCCTAGTTTATTTTTAGCAAGAAGGGCAGTTTTCATAGATCTGCTCCAGTCTACATAGTTTAAGCCATTAAACAGGTCTGTGACCAGTATAGTGCCCGGATTATCATTCGGGTGAAGATATAGAGGATTCGAAGGCGGAATTACCTCCTCCGGTGGAAAAGTGACGACCTCCTTTCGCGGCGGCATGATTACAGCGATTGGGCTTCGTCACAGAATGAAGAACACAGCGGAATTTGAGCTCTGGATACCATATTGCAGGAAATGTAAAGAAGAATTTGCAGAGGAAGAAGGAATTTTCATTCTCAAAGCAATATCATGTTTCTTGCGTGAAAAACAAACTGAATGCTACAGTGCTATTTTAACTAAAAGGTCTGCTGACTCAGCAGCTAAAAACGGGAAAAAGAAAACAACACAAAAAACATAAAGTAAAGAAAGAAACGCTATTTACAAAACAGAACTCTATCTTCATTCTTGATTATCTTCATCTTGAGCTGCACCTTCCAACCGATTTTTGCAGCGAAGATCATTCCCATTATGCTGATACTCCCCCTCAAGATGAGCGTGGATATCACATAAGCTCATCTTGCCAAGCACACGATGAAAAGTGGCCAAAGTAACTGGTTTGGTAAATATGTCGGCCAGCTGAAATTCACTTCTAACATGTAATGGTTTGATGATACCTGCCTTGAATTTGTCTCTGACTGTGTGACAGTCAATCTCTATGTGTTTGGTTCTTTCGTGAAAGGCTGCATTCGAGGTGAGGTAGATTGTAGCCTTATTGTCACAGAAGAGAGGCACAGCTTTCACTCTTGGAACCTGAAACTCTGCCAATAAAACATCAATCCAAGAAACTTCACAAGTGGCTTCTGCTAAGGCTCTGTATTCTGACTCTGCAGAAGAACGAGACACAACTTGCTGCTTGCGAGATCGCCATGAAATAAGTGAGGATCCTAAGAACAAGCAGAATCCAGAAACTGATCTCCTTGTATCTCCACACATTCCCCAATCGGCATCTGCAAAAATACTTGGTTCCAAGGTGGTTTTGGAAGAATAATAGAGTCCCAAACCAATCTTCTGCTTTAGGTACTTTAGGACTCGTTGTGCAGCCAGTAGGTGGTGAGAACATGGTTTAGAAACGAATTGACTGAGCTTGTGGACAGCATATGTGATATCAGGACGTGTGATACGTAAGTAAAGAAGTCTCCCAACTAACCTTCTGTAAGATTTTGCATCAGTCAATGGTTCTGAGCCTTCCTGATCCAATGAGACTCTGGAATCCATGGGTGTGTTTACTGGTTTGCTACCAAGTAGTCCTGCATCAGATAATAAATCAAGGACATATTTTCTCTGGCAAATGGATATGCCATCTGAGCTGTGTGCAATTTCCAGACCCAAGAAATACTTTGGGACTCCAAGATCCTTGAACTTAAAAAATTGTCCAAGATGGCTTTTAAAGTTGTCAATATACTTCACTGAACTGCTGCAAACCAATATATCATCTACATAAATAATAACACCAAAGAATGAAGTGTCAACTGCCATGTAATAGAATGAGTGATCTGCATCAGATTGTTTCAAACCAAACTTTGTTAGAACATCAGTAAACTTAAGATACCACTGCCTTGAAGCTTGCTTCAAGCCATATAAAGACTTCTGAAGCTTAGAAACTAGATTGGTACTCTCCCCCTCACTGCAATAACCTTTTGGAAGTGACATGTAAATTTCTTCCTTTAAATCTCCATAAAGGAATGCATTGTTAATGTCTAAATGAGCAAGATGATAACCCTTAGCTGCTGCCACAGCTAACATCATTTTCACAGACACAGGTCTAGCAACTGGAGAGAAAGTGTCTAAGTAATCGATCCCTGCTTGTTGTGTGAAGCCTTGAGCAACAACTCTAGCCTTGTACCTGTCTACCTTTCCATCAGACTGAAATTTCACCTTGAAAATTCATTTGCACCCTATTGCCTTTTTTCCAGGTGGTAAAGGAACCACACTCCAAGTATTATTTCTCTCCAAAGCCTCCAATTCTACTTTCATGGCTTCTCTCCATTCAGGATAAGCAACTGCCCGCTTATAAGAGGTAGGCTCGGGAACAACAGTGATAGATGCTGTGAAAGCTGCATGGGAAGGAGTAAGAAGGCTAGATCCTATGAAAGAAGAAAGGGGATATGGACAAGAAGTGGAAATGTTTCCACAAATGAAGTCCTGCAAATGAGCAGGTGGTTTGGAGATTCTGCCAGATGTGGTTTGTTTGACTGGTTCAGGAAGCTGTTGTGGCACTGGAATGTCCACTTCATCAGTTGAGGAAGGGGACTGATCTATATGAACATGGAAGTTTGGTGCAGGATGAGAAGGATCTGTTTTGAAAGGATACTCCATTTCATGAAAAACTACATCTCTACTAATAAATGTCTGATTAGTATTGAGATCAAGTAGTTTGTAGCCTTTGTAACCCGAGGGATAACCAAGGAATACACACTTAATGGCCCTTGGTGAAAATTTATGTCTGTCTCTTTGGAGTGTTGATGCAAAGCACAAACATCCAAAGGTTTTAAGATGGGAATAAGCAGGAGCTTTATGGAAAAGAATTTGAAAGGGAGTAAGGTTTGACATATGAGAAACTGAGGAAGGGGTTCTATTGATGAGATATGAAGCTGTTAGGATACACTCATGCCAGTATTCAATGGGTATATGGGATTGAAAATACAGGCTTTGGGCAACATTAAGGAGATGCTGGTGTTTTCTCTCAACACGAGCATTTTGTTGTGGTTTTTCAACACATGAGTGTTGGACTTGGGTTCCAAATTTTGAGTAGAGATTAGGAATAGAAAATTCAGTTCCATTGTCACATCTCAAGACTTTTATGACCTTTTGAAACTGAGTGTTTACTTGTTGAAAGAAATCAGAGAGGATCTTGGAAACTTCAGTTTTGCATTTCATCAAATATGTCCAAACAAATCGTGAATGGTCATCAACTATTGTCAAGAAATACTTGTGACCAGACACTGACACAGGGTTAAAAGGCCCCCAAACATCAACATGAATAAGATCAAAACAAGACTGAGCCACAGAATTAGAAATAGGAAATGGCAATCTCTTTTGTTTAGACAAGGGACAAACTTCACAAAGTGATCCTTTTACATTCTTGAGAGATAGAACAGAAGATAAAACTTGAAGTCTATCAAAAGCTAAATGACCTAGTCTATTGTGCCAAAGGTCACTGATAGAGAAAGAAGCTGGAGTTGAAACTTGAGCTGGAAAAGGACTGAAAGCAGGAACTGATTGAGGAGAGGTGTCTAGCACATAGAGTTTTCCAATCCTTCTACCCATCCCAATCTGCATTTCCTTTGAAAGATCCTGAATAACACAACCATCATGAGTGAAAGAGACATTGAGATTAGAAGAAGAGGTTAAGCTGGAAATGGACAATAAATTATGTGTGAAGGAAGGGACATAAAAGACAGAAGTTAAGGTGAGATTGGGTGAAAGAACAACTGTTCCAATACATTCTATGGGGACAGTGTTGGAATTGGGTAGAGTGATGGTGGCACCATTAACTTTGGTGGTGCTTTGAAATTGATCTAGGGTACAACATACATGGTGTGTTGCCCCTGAACCAATTAACCAGACTCTTTTAGAGCTAGTAAATGAAGCAATGAAGGGAGTGGTGGAGAACATACCACTGAAGTATGGGGGCATATTCTGAGGAACTGGAGGAAGAATTTGCAGGCAAGCTTTCAGGAGGAGCCACTGGTCCTTGGATTTGGGACTGAAGGAATGAGATGATTTGATGACACTGATCAGCAGAAAGTGGACTGGGTGATGTAGGTTGATTGAGGTTCTGTGAATTGGTTTGGAAAGTAGGATTTGATCTATCACTGAGCACCTTACCTCCCACGTTATAAACAGACCTTTGCATCCTCTGTTGAGTCCCTACACCAGATTCTCTTCCCCTCCCCCTTCCCATTCTAGGGGGATACCCATGGACTTTAAAACACTTGTCCACAGTATGATTGTTTCTCCCACAATGAGTACAAACCTGTCTTTCTTTACCTCTACGTCCAGTATTAGGTCCAGGTCCTTGAGTAACATTTATCAATCCAGGGGATTCACTAACAGTATGCATCAAATTACCCGGTGTGATCCCAATACCCCTTTGTCTTTCTTCTTGTATCAAATTATGCAATTGCAGCTTGAGTTCATATATCCTAGCTATGTTACCCTGTGAGAACCTTTCCTTTAAATCATCCCAGATCTTAACAGCTGATTCAAGGTACATCAAGCTAGACTTTATCATAGGTACAGTAGAGTTTCTAAGCCAAGAGACCACCATACTGTTGCATCTCTCCCAAACCACACCAGTCGGATCAAGGTTTTCATCTTTCTTTTTAACTGTTCCATTAACAAATCCTAGTTTATTTTTAGCAAGAAGGGCAGTCTTCATAGATCTGCTCCAGTCTACGTAGTTTAAGCCATTAAACTGGTCTGTGACCAGTATAGTGCCCGGATTATCACTCGGGTGAAGATATAAAGGATTCGAAGGTGGAATTACCTCCTTCGGTGGAAAAGTGACGACCTCCTTTCATGGCAGCATGATTACAGCGATTGGGCTCCGTCACGGAATGAAGAACACAACGGAATTTCTGCTCTAGATACCATATTGCAAGAAATGGAAAGTAGAATTTGCAGAGGAAGAAGAAAATTCCATTGACAGAATCAGAGAAATGTTTCTTGCGTGAAAAACCAACAGAATGCTACAGTGCAAATATAACTAATAGGTCTGCTGACTCAGCAACTCAAAAGCGGAAAAAACAAAACAATACAAAAACGTAAAATAAAGAAACGCGCTATATACAAAACTAAGATCAATCTTGAGTGTCTTCATCTTGAGCTGCCACTTCCAACCCATTTTTGCAGCGAAGATCATATCCATTATGCTGATAATAGACAGTAAGATCACCTTCTGTCGACTTGATACTTTCCGGAATTTTAATCTCTCTAAACCTCTCACTACTCGTGTCAAATGCAAGAATGGCAACATCAGCATCGTTAAACTCCATTAGCCAATAGTAGAAACTATTCAAGTAAGTGTTACATAAGGATCTATATGCATTACGACGGGAAATTCTTACATACACGTAGGTGTACTACACTCACATCTCACATATAAATATTATATTAATATTTTTTTATTATTAAAATAATCTCATATGTGTGGTGGGTGTAGTACACCTATACCCATAATAGAAAAATCCCATTACGACTCTCGAGTTCACCAAATCGACATCCTCGAAATGTCTCCAAGAATCCGTACCTGAGGTGTAGACAGAAACGAGACAGGGTAGTGGGGCACATTTGTTTGCTCGTTCCAATAGTATTTCAACGAAACAAGCTTGTAATCCCCACTCATCACATCCACTCCAAACCCTAGTAAATTATCATAGGAAGATAAATGAGGCTCAACTTTCGGATGCAGTTCATGGCTGGATTCAACAGAGCTATCTTCCCTGTGATGTTAACAACGCAGAAAACGCCATTCAACGACCCCATAAGTGATGCAACTGTTACGGGCATCTGCAGATAATCAGGCTCCTCGTGCTTAGAGCACATTTCATCTACTTAGCGCTCTTGATTGCAATCGTGGCGAAAATGGTGGTTCGTGAAGCTTGGGCTTTCGATTAGAGAGTGCCAATGCTTGCAAACAGACTTGAATTGCAACAGAGTCTTCACAGGCAGTCGCAACAGAATTTCCATAACAATGTCCACGGCTAAATCACCATTTTTAGGGCTTTCCATATAGCAGCTAGCTGTTTCAGATTTAAAAATAAAAAAATCAACTTTTCAATGCGAAGAAAAAATGAATCAATTGCTTCTCCTTGTTGAAGTCCCACACTTGTTCCACATAAGTTTTGTAACATACTTAGCTATGGTATATAACTTGGAATATCCTCTTCTTAATAAGTCTTATTAGGGGTGAAGGGCCATTTCTACACTCCTATGTTGAAGTCTCTCACTTGTCTCATGATCGATTATGCTTTTTATGAGCTCGTTAATATGCTGAGAACGTAAAGAGAGAGAATAAGAACGCAGGGAATTTACGTGGTTCGATCCTCTATGTTGGCAGATCTACGTCCACGGGGAAGAAATGAGGAACTTTGTATTACTCTTGTGAGTATGAGAGTGTGTGTGCATCTCCTATCCAGAGCCTTTATTTATAGGCTTACAAGTAGAGTCCTACTCTAATACAATAATCGGAATAATCGGGCCTAATTAGATATTCTTGAGGCCTTTTGTTGATATCTTTTTACATGAGATATATCCGAATCTCTATCTCTCTATAATGTATCTTTGAGGATATACTTGGATTTGGAGTAGGAGTCCTCATGCGGTAGGAATATCAAGATGAGCTGGCGCGAGCTTCTGGGCTTGGTACGCGAGCTGGGCCATGTGATGGGCTGTCTTAGTGGACTGCGATCTCCTGAACCTTGACTTCTCCTTAATGGGCTTTGTGTTCGAACCTGATAGCGTTGGACCAAGCTCTTATCGAGGTCTATATTTATTGGATCTCGTACTTTGGCCTAGGTATTAACATAAGAATTGCTTTCAAGTCATAATCAAACATGAAATCATCAAAATATGAATATTATGAAATGTGATAAAACATGCCCTACATATAGGTATCGGACAAATATTACCGGAAAAAGTCACAAAAGTCCTAGATGTGCTGTCGGTTGCTAAAAACGATCACTTTCCTAAAGGTTAATTTGATCTTCATTATCAAGCAACTTCTTGGCCAACCCATTATCCACAATTCCAAAAAAAGCAACCAAAACACTTTATACAAAAAGAATACAAACTTATCACGCATACTGCAATTTACAATTTACAAAATTAGTACAATATTTATCCTTCATAAATAGAGTCAACCGCAACTCTAAATAACATAATTGAATTAGCATAGAATCAGTTAAGACCAAAGTCTAAATACTAATTACCGCCACCTTTTTAAAGAAAAGAAAACTCCCTTATTTGTACAAATACAGCCTAATCTCTATCTAAAGCCGTTCCATGCTTTGAGAGAGAGAGAGAGAGAGAGTTGTTAATCCTGTCTCCGACATTTACCAGATAATGAGAAGCAAACAAACGTTATAGTTGAAAAAAAACGCCTACTGTCGGCGCAGGCACAGATCTGCGGCGAAGAATTCTTTCCATCTTTAATATTTCTGGTATAATCGGATCCTTCAATCTCCATTAAACCCAGAAATCAAATGAGCTCTTCAGATCAGCGGCGCAAGAGAAAACGGATTTCCCGACAACCGCTCTCTTTTCTGCTTCAGCTCTTCTCCGTAAGAACTCTCCTCCTCTGCTTCAGCTTCCTCACTTTACTCTACCTCTTACCCTACGCTCTCCCCGTCACCTCCTCCGCTTTCCGCCCCGTTCTACTGGTGTCCTCCTTATCCTTGCTCTCTTCTTCCACCTCTGCAACTGCTATATCACTTCAAGATTTCGCCTTTCTGTTACCGTTGGAAATCGAGAGTAGGGTTTTGTTCCCCGATCACGTTCTGTTGTTGGTGAGCGGCGGTAAGAAGGATGAGGTGGTGAGAAATGGCGGCGGCGAGAGATTGGAATGTGTTTATTTCGGTAAAGATGATTTGATTACTGCAAAAAATCACAGTTTTGCTGTGGAAAAGGTGCTGTCTTTGGATGAATATGATGAGTTTAGGATAATCGTGAGATGCCCTCTTCCCTTTGGGAAATTTTCAGCTGAGGTGAATTTGAGATGGCATGGTGGAGAAAATGGGGTCTTTGAAGATAGTTCATGGCTGAATAATAAGAGTGCTGGTTATCATTCTTGGGATAATGTAGCTTATGCCGGTGTAGTTGATGAGGGTTCGGTTATTGTTTTCGTGAAGGGATTGAACCTTAGGGCAGATAGGGAATCTAATCCGAATCAATTCGCTTGCCATATCACATTAGAGAAAAGGGAGAGGTACGTGATTAGGACTAAGGCATTAGCTGCGGCTCAAGAAGTGGTGAGGTGTGCATTGCCACAGAGCTTCAATGGCGATGGGGAGAAAGTCGAAGGAGCTAAAGTGGCTGTTAGTGTTCAGAATCGAGGTCATGAGCGCGTGTTCATGCCATCTGTGGCGAGGGTGTCGAGTTTGGGGAAGGAGAGGAGGATGAGAAGGAGAAGTGAAGGGAAGTACGAGCTGTGTGTGTGTACAATGGTGTGGAACCAAGCTCCGGCCATGCGCGAATGGATAATGTACCACTCGTGGTTGGGAGTCGAGAGGTGGTTCGTGTACGACAACAACAGCGAAGATGAGATCGAAGGAGTTGTTCAAGAGCTTGCTCTTGAGAACTACAACGTGACTAGGCATGCGTGGCCATGGATCAAGACTCAAGAAGCAGGATTCTCTCACTGTGCAGTGAGAGCAAAGGATGAATGCAACTGGATTTCGTTCATGGATGTGGATGAGTACTTCTACTTCCCATACTCAACTCCAAAGCACCAAAGATTCAGAAAAGCAGGCTACGCAATGCAGAATTCTTTGCGTACCTTAGTCTCGAACGTCTCGTCGTGGTCAAGATCCGTAGCCGAAATCCGGACCTCCTGCCACAGCTTCGGGCCATCCGGGCTGAGCTCGGGCCCACCTCAAGGCGTCACGGTAGGGTACACGTGTCGCCTTCAGAGCCCGGAGAGGCACAAGTCCATTATCAGAGCGGATGCGCTGGATCGAACCCTGCTCAACGTAGTCCACCATTTCCGCCTCAAGAAAGGCTACAAGTACTTCAATTTGCCTGCGAGTACAGCAGTGATCAATCACTATAAATACCAAGTGTGGGAAGTTTTCAGAGCAAAGTTCTACAGAAGAGTCGCTACTTACGTCGCTGATTGGCAGCAGAACCAGAACGAAGGGTCGAGGGACAGAGCTCCCGGGCTGGGGACGGAGGCCATCGAGCCTCCCGATTGGCCTCAGAAGTTCTGTGAAGTTTGGGACACTGGGCTTAGAGACTTTGTTCTGGCTAATTTGGCTGATTTTTCGACTGGTTTGCTTCCATGGGAGGGACGTGCCCGCGACTTTGTATAGGAGAAGATTACACTGAGTATTCATTTTTACAGTTTTTCCTATTTGTGTATCTTTTGCTTTTGGCAGAAGATGAAAAGGCCATATATTTAGACACAGAGGGTATAGATATAGATGTGCGGTGGTGAAGATGCGACTTGAATTTTAGCTTTCTTATTGAATAGATCACTGATTCAAATCTTATAATCGAACAGTTTACAGGTAAAGGAATGTGATGAAATCATCGGTTTCCATCGACTTTTACATGCTTAGGAATTTATCGTAAGATAAACTGACTGAAATCCAAAAGAAATTAAAGAACTGAAACATCCAAAATTGTAAACCAATAAGAGCAAAAACCTTAGCCGATAGGGTACGATGGCATGACTGAGGCTGATGATAAGCTCTTCTATAATGGAAGATACAGCTTCAACGTCTACTCGAATATTGCAGTCTGAAACCTGTTGTAGCAGCGAGGCTCGAGTTTCGTGTTGCTGGAAGGAGAGAAAGAGATGCCAGGATTTTAGCCTTTGGTCAAATTATAGCTAGGATTCATCGAAATATCAGCCATGGAACGTGATCCATCGCGCATCATAAGCTGACGAGAAAATCGAGTCAGTTGATTGTTTAGCACTTTACCCCCATCTTGCACCGTCTTATTTACAGCTTTTGCAAGTGCAGAATCTAACTTCTCTCCGATTAACGTGATCCACGCCTAAAATCCGTGATAAGAAATGTAAGCAAGGTAGAAGACTAGTGTACAGGAATCTGAAGATAGCAAGTAATTATTTCTGTGACAGGATTCAATCTTGCATAATTAATCTATCGAACCAAACGGGCCAATGATATGGTTAAAAATTAACCACCATTAAAACCACCTCTATTATAAGCAACATTCACCGAATGATCAAAAACTGTAGAGTGTTGTTGAGAGAGACGCACCTCATATGCTTGAAAAGCATTCTGCACTTCCTGTAACGTAGGATTGTCACGTCTCTGCATGGTGTTCACCACAAGAGACCCATACTCTGCACCAAATCCATATAAAATGTGCATTATGAGCTCATCATCATCAATCTGTTTTCCAACAGCAGCTAACTGATCTGCTATTCCACGCATACGCATGAAATACTCTTCAACACTCAAACTGCCCTTCTTAGTAGACTGCAGTTGCACTCTATATTGTGCAATCTGTGATTTAGAATTAGACTGAAAAACAGACTCAAGAGTACACCATATATCCCGAGAGGTCTTACTCCTAACCACATGTCCAAGCATGGACTCCCCAATAGATGACAACAACCAACTGAACAAATACTGATCACGACGAATCCACTGAACATAAGCTGGATTCGGCGTTAGATCATCAGGAGACGAAGAAGAAGGAAGCAAAGGATTCGGAGGAGAAGCCAAAGTGTTGATTAAATCCTCGAATCCATCCGCGCGAATCGCCGACAGCACTAGCGCACGCCAAAAAATGTAATTCGTCCGATCCAATTTCAGCTGGATCGGATTGAAATGAGGAAGATTAACAGAACGAACAGATGAATCTGACTCCATAACTACGAAAACAGAAGAATCAACAGCAACACAGCGAGAAAAACTCACAGGAAAACCCAACCAATAGCTCAAAAACCCTAAAAAAAAACTCAGAACCACCAAAATCAATCCCGATTACCAACAGATCCACCGATCAAAC
Source organism: Monarda citriodora (assembly GCA_028566335.1). Classification (NCBI taxonomy): domain Eukaryota; kingdom Viridiplantae; phylum Streptophyta; class Magnoliopsida; order Lamiales; family Lamiaceae; genus Monarda; species Monarda citriodora. The sequence goes on from JAOWBJ010000026.1 coordinate 656,819, forward strand.
TACAAAACCATCCCATAGATCAACCGTGCTCTGGATACCATCTTAGTATAATGCAAAAGCAGAAGATGTAAAGAGAATTGTGTAACTGATTTTCATTACTTGAGCTCAAAGCAATTGTTTACAGAGAGTGATTATAAATACAAAGAAGAGAGAGAGTGATGAGCGATTATTCCAGCTCAGCAAGTGTAACTAATTCTTTTAACAAACTTTAACAGAATTGCTACTTCTACAAATAACGCTTTTTCTTTTATCTTCAATAACAGCAACAACACAGCAACAGCAGTATAATAAAAAACAACAATCATGCAAAGAAATTCATTCTTGGTACTAACAAAACAAATTTGATTTCATTATTTTATTAGCATGATTTTCCTTTGTTTTAATATATAATTGCCCGCGATGCGCATATCAGATTATTACTACTATGCTTTTTATGTGACTCCTAATGGTTTGTAACTCTTTTTTTTTACTAACAAAGGAAATTAGGAAAAGAAACAAGATTTACGTACAAAATTAGAAAGAAAAGCATAAATTAAGTGATCTTCACCATTCCTTTTCACCCAATTTTTATACACGAAACATGAAAACAGAAAATGAAATGACGATCGACCAAATAGAAATTTCAATTTCCAGTCATGAATATTGCAACCCCTGCTTTAATTAATCAATGTAATCGACTTTTTCACTGATCGACAATTACAATCACCGAAAACCCAGATTTAAAAATTAAAAAATAAATAAAAAACCAACAAAATTTTGTACATCACATTAATAATCACCTCTAATTATCGAACGAGAAGCTTCTCCCTCGTAGTTTTCGAATGCGTCAACCCCTTACTTTTCCTAGGCAAAAATCTGGACCAGAAGCCACGTCGGATCACAACGTTCTTCCCACTTCCATCATCTTCTTCTCTTCTCTTCCGCGTGAAAAACGCCATCGATCGGCTCTTCTTGAGCGTTTCATGGCCGATGTTCTTGAAAAGGCTCGTCGCCGTCGTCGTCTTTCCGGATCTCGAGCCCACGTAGTTCAACGCGGGAGATGAGCACGAGGAATCGTCGGAAGAAGAGAGGGACGAGACGTACGAAGACGACGACGACGACGAATAATAATTCACGGCCGCCCTTTTGGCGCGTGAAGAAGCGGAGGCCAATTTGGAGAGCTTTTGATTGAGACAAATGGAGCAAACACCTGGAGATTGTATGTGTTTCGGGTGTTTCCTGCAAGGGGCATTCGCCTTCGTTCTTCCGTAGGCTTTGTGGTTGTACTTGTGAATCTTAGGTCTCGAAGATTCCATGTTCTGTCTGAATCTTAGGCTTGTTTGTGTTTGTGTGTGTATATATATGTGTGTTGAAGGAGATGGGTTGTGATTATAAATTATTAAATTGTGTAATGTAGAGTTGGATTTGCATGGGATATTTCGATGATGTTTCAAGTGAGGTTCTTGGCTTTGATCAAAAAAAGGCTTTTTCGACGGTTTGTTGAAACTTGAAAAGTCAGTTTGGGGAAATATGGACTGAATTGCACGCTTGGATTTATTTATTTATTTATTTTTATATTTCTTTTCACTTATTCGAAAATAATTACGTACAAACATGATATTGAATTGGTAAAATTGATTTTATACTTATATGTTATGGGACGTATATATCTGGTTCTCATTGGTTGTCACGTAAAAGTGTAAATATATTATAATAATACGTAAAAGATTTGAATTCGTCATTATTCAAACAAATCCAACCGATGAATCTCCCTAATTTTAGGGAAAAAAGTGTGGGTCAAACCCCCGGACTCTTTCCTCAACTGAAAATAAAATTACATTATATAATTGACAAATTTGAATAATTAAGATTTATGGTGGTTTGAAATTGAAAAAAAAAAATCCGAGGTGGAGGGAGACCAAGAGCTTGAAATAGCAAATACACACCACTTTCCTATCGATGGAAAAAAATATGAGATTTGTCACTTAAGAATATTTTTAAATTTTATATTAATTAAAAAACTTATATATAACAAATTAATTAATACGGAGAAATTCTTAAGGCGTGATGATTATTTGCGGATATAATAAGAATATAACAAAATTAAAATAGAGAATTACAGCTTCTAGGGTGCGTTAGGTATGAACTAATATTGTGTGCACATATTTTTTTAAAAATTGTCCCAAATGATAAATAAGGCCAACAATGAATTGCGCAGCAACTTTCCTTCCTAACAAAATGATACGATTATTCTGTTATTTTGGATAACAGAATATCTCGGGGAATATCTCTCATATCTTATTATTTATTTAGTATTTATTTAGCA
>JAOWBJ010000026.1:821271-833265 GCA_028566335.1 Monarda citriodora
CTTCCATGTTATTCTCTAAATTGTATGAGGCCAATTTTAAAGAGTACTGCTATTTTGGTTGCAATAGTTTGATGTAAAGCTGTTAGTTAGCAGATTGTACTGACTGCTGAGATATTAAGATTTCGTAGCTGTTGGCGTGTGTTGTTCTGTGTTGCTCATACAGACTGATATTATCTTTTGTGTACTAGGACACTAATATATTCCCTTAAGAACATATAACCACTTTTCTTCCCTAGAATTTCCATTCTTGAGAAACATGTAGACATGTATATCTACAGAAACTAAAGATGATATTTGTCTTGTCTTGGCCTATGCTACTCAGACTCGGGTACGGGTGTCGGACACTGGTGCGGGGATATGTGTCCGTTTCTAAAGTTTTTCAAATTTAGGATACTTGGACTTGGCTAAAAAGGATCCGAAATTAAGCCATGGGTGCGGGGATATTCAACAATTTACTATTCATACTGGGCTAAGCCTCGAAGTTGAAGCTCTAATTTGTAGGGTACAATAATTAAATCAAATAAGATATTATTGGGCTAAAATTGAACTAAAATCTGTACTCTAGGAAACCACCATGTCCGCCAGAGAGTTAAAGAACCCAGTGCAGACCCCATACCCGGATAAGTTACGTATCCGGCGAACACGGGTGCGGCACCATTTTTGAAGAGTCCGAGTAACATAGGTCTCGGCAACCACAGGATGTTATGCAAGTAGAGGCCAGCTTGCATTAACACAAGTTTTTTTAGGCAGAACTGTACAGAAAACAGAGCTATGACATGCCCTTGGGGCTAATGATATTGATGGATTGGACATATGTATGTATAAGAAATCAGTTGGGATCTCATATGGCTGCATGATAAGTGATAAATGTAGTCTCATAGGGCTTTTGCTGCTCAAGATCAATCTGCAACCAGTTGTATATTGAAATAGATATTTTTCTTTATATGCCTTCAAGGAACTAGTGTGATACGTATCCCAGGGTAATCTATCTTAGAAAACAAGTCAATCATTAATTGTCCTTGTACCTCCATATGACACAATCAAGTTGGCACTGCTGCTCCACTTTTTTAAGCAGCAATCTCCAGATTCATAATAATCCTGCTGAATTAGCTAGTGAAAATTTTATGCAAAGATGGTCAGTTACACACATATGCTATTATCGTGCAATATTTCTGCATGAATCTCGATAAATGTATGCTAAGCGTAGTCATCGTTGGAATCAAATTCTTGAAATAAATTGTAGTAGCTCAGAAGGAAGTCTCTGACTTAATTTTTTTCATTGCCGAGTCTAGAGCACGGGTCGGATGATGTATTACTAAAATAATGTGAATATTAATGTTGATTGTTTATGGCTAACTTTAGTGAAGTTTGAACCCCACTTCTGACTAGTGGTATCACTGCATCAGGTTCTCAGATCTCACTGGAACTGATTACAGTGAAGCGGCAATTAACCTAGCTCGAAGCCTTGCTCAACGTGATGGATTCCCTAATATTAAATTCCTGGTAAGACCCCAAATGTTTATTTTTTGTTGTTCTCGTTCTGTTGTAGCCAAGGCCTTGGATATAGATGATAATTCATTCTTCTTGTTAGTACAATTATGTCACAATTCAACTCTACTATGGCTGTGTTTGGTTGGGCTGTGTTACCCTGATTTGGGCACTTAATCTGGCCCAATCCGTGCCCAATCACCCGTTTGGTTGGCCTGCAAAAGAATCGGCTTGGCCCGGTGGATTTGCCCGGCCCGGGGGATTAAACACTATTTCGGGGGATTAAACACTATTCTTTTGCGGTTTCAAACAGTGATGGGGAGTATATCTGGTAAACATCTATTTTGCCCCTTCACCGATTTTAAATTGCTCGGTGCTGCTGAACTTTCTTCTCAAATGGTTGTACCCCATTCGCCGTCGGCAGACCTGAATAATAGTTTCTGCCCAGAAACCAGAGTCTTCCACAGCCTCCGTCGTCCCGTCCCCCTTCCACCGGAAACCACCCCTCTCTCCGCCGCCGCCTACGCTCTCTCTCTCCAATCCACCTCCCCCTGGCCCTACTCTACTGCGCTCATCGACTGCGCCACCGGCCTTCCCAAGAACGACGTCGACTCCATCCGCGTCCCGATCCTCTATTTCGCCCTCCTTTCCATCGGCGTCGCCGTTTCCCCGGCCAATCCGCTCAGTACGAGTTCGGAAATCTATCGCCAATTGAAAATCTCGAAGAAGCTTACTTTGGTAAAATTCATGCTCAAAAAATCGTTTGCTTCATACCAGGTTGAGGGTGCTGTTTGCTTCATTGTGGCTGTGCCGTCGAATTAGCATGGAGTTAGTTTTTTTTTTTAAATGTAATTCATTTGAAGTTGGAGGGGCATACAAGTATATTCACACCGATAGTACACTTTACACACATTTCTCCCGATTTTGAATCTTTAGAAATCGGGTGTACCTAGCACCGGCGTTGTTGGGACCCGCAGTACTAACACTAAGGGGTAATCAGCCATTTTTACTCACCCTAGTCATAATCCACCCTAATACCCCCAATTAACTTTACCCTCAACCAAACACACCCTATGAGTTTACTTACGTAGAAGCAGTACTGATATTTATCTACACTACTCTTAACTAATTTATGTGTAATCTGCTGCATTTAATAATATATCTTTTGCTGCTGATGTATAGTGATTTTTCTGACTTCCCTAACTCGAAATTGAACATGCTAGCCCAAACTTAATAGTCAATATATCATTGTGAAATACCCTAGAATTGTGGGTCAATTGACGGTGCTTAATATTGTTCTGATAGTTAACACGTACTACTGAATGCTATTGCTATTAAGCATGGATCTCCCTGGGCATCAAACTCAAAGGCTTCGAAAGGAAACTCTTTTTCCTTCAGTAAATGGCTGCACTCTGGACTTCTGCAGAACACATATAGTTTCGACTTATGGCTTTGACTAGATTCTACATGTGATGAATGTACAGGTTGATCTTTTTCTTCAAAACTGATTTTCAGGTTGACGATATTCTCGACACTAAACTAGATCAGCAATTTCAGCTAGTAACAGATAAAGGAACACTGGACGCAATCGGATTGCATCCTGATGGTCCTATCAAAAGGTAAAATAGCATCTCTGGTAGTTGGGGCTTTCATCAATACTCAAATGCTCTGTACATGTGTTCTTCCATTATCTCTGCCCTTCTGTTGGGAATATAAGTTCTAGTTATACTGCATTTGTTCCATTCCTTTCTTCCTCTCCCTTGGTGGTCATGCTGATTTCTTGCCATTTTGGGTTTCCCTCAACGCGGATAACCTTTTTGCGGGTTGATTAGGAAATTAGAGCCGAATACTGCATATGGTCCCAGTCTACACAAATTTCCTGTTCTCAATGTTGTACCTTTTGATCATTTATGTGTGTACATTCCTTTCAGGATTATGTATTGGGATGCTGTATCAGGACTTGTGGCTTCCGGTGGGTTAGTGGTGAGCATCTATACCGTCCTATTAAACTCCTTTCTTTATTCCTTCTGGCTTTTCTGATGGTAGCGGTTCATTACCGTGGGTTAGAATTTCTCAGCATCTTGCACCTTTATTTGTTTGCTCACATAAATTTTACAATCTTATCTCTTGCATCTGATAATTGGCTTTAAAATGGATCTGTTGCGTCAAGTTACAGGTTTATTATAAAATGCCATCTCAGTTGATTTGTGTATCTATGATGTTTTGCATGTTTAAGGTTATTACATCATGCAATAGCACGAAAGACGAACTGATGCAAGAGGTCGAGGACTTCAACCAAAGGAGGAATGATGATGGCGGTGTTGACCAAGATGCTGTGTTCGAATACATTGATCACATACGCACGTACCCAACGTATATGTTTGGAGGATCGGTCGGATCCCGTGTTGCAACAGTAGCATTTCTGAGAAAGTGATGGTGTTTCCAAAGGGGCGGTGTAATGTTTTTTTTTAGGATTTGTACTCTTACCTCGGTGTTTGATTTGGTGAATTTGCAACATACTTTGATTTATTGAAATCAAACGAGCAAACTTAAAAAGTTATGTTTGATTTTGAATTACAAAAAATTGGCTCTTTCGATCCAAAGAAAATTCCATACCTATGATTTCACAATCTCACTAGATGTAGTGTCGATGAGCAGCGGAGCAAGTGGGGGAGACGATGGCGGAGCCGCTGCTAAACTAGGCGGCGCCGGCCACTCCAATCAATTGGAAGGTTGATTTGGTTGGAGAGAATAAAGTGACGGATTAGGGAACGATTAAATTAACTTTTGAGTTTGAAGAAATGATTTAGTTAATGCATATATAGATGTATTATCACGTAAAAATAGTAGTACTACTATTAGTGAAGAAAATAATAAACAATTTACTTCATTGATCCTTTGTAATTAACGGCCAAATTTAAATTCGTAGTCAAATGGATGATGCATTCAACTGAGGTAGTTGAATTTCTCTATAGTGGTTATGACCATTAATATGGAATTTAGACTCGAATCTTTTTACAGTTACGCTAATACATGTACACTTTGCATGACGGATTTTTAATACGATTTGAGAAAGCAGCCCAAATCTAAATTTTCAATTATAAAATTTCAAAAAGGATTTCATAATTTTAAAAAAAATATTTTTACATTAATTTGTTCGGTCAACACATCAAATACATTGTTACAAATTTTGTGATGCATTATCAAACTTCAATAACACATTATTCAAACGCCAGTTAATAAGCGGTCAACGCTTTGACCGAGTGAAGTTTAAAGCTTCAAAGCTTGAAGCGAAACTTCAAAGCTTGAAGCGTTTGACCAAAGTTTGACTTTTGTACTTAAAATTTTTTTCTCACTGCAGAGAAGAGCAAGAGTGCTTGCTCTTGAGTAGAGTTTTGTCCTCCATATTTAGAATATTTTCAAAGTGTAAATCCTGAAGTATGTGGACATAAAAATGTCCAGATTAATGCAGTTAGGCTTATCCAATTATAACTCTTGTAACTCATGGGGGTTATGACGTAACCTCAAAAGGGCCATTTATCACTAAATGAATGTGCATTAATTCCACACTTGTGAGGTGTGCCTATAAATAGAGAAGCATAATAGTGTTGGAGATACACTTTTGCTTTCTCATAGACTTTTGCAACAAATCACGTATACGCATCTAGTAGCATTCTCTACCTTTTCTTTTAAGCTCAATCTCTCGCCATTATTCTAGTTCGTCGGAGCTCTAAATTTTGGGGTGCTACTAATTTGGAGACGAAGCCGTTTTATCGTTGGAGAAGATACGCTATTACCGAGAGCACTACCGGGGCGTAAATCTTCTTGCAGAAAGATGACTTTCCTCGACTCGGCTAATTTATTCGTATTGTTTGTAATCTTCAATTTCCTTGTAATTTTATTCGACTTGTAATCTACGCCCACTAAGTTGTAATAAATTATTTTTTTCCTACCAATCGCAAGAAGATTTAGAAACTTGCCACTATAAGGAGTTTGAAGATGTCGAGCGCCGCCGCTTCTACCGATGCTGCCATTGCTGCCACAAGCGACACGATCTTGTTTGGAACTATACCAACAACCGTGTCATCGACCATGCAAAGTTTCTCCAGTGGAGGTTTTTCAACTTCTCCAAGTACACGGGTTTTCCAAAACCCATTTCTGGCTAACGAAGGTTCCGACTCTGCCGGCTCCGTAGGTCCGACTTTTAGTGGGACAATTGGTCCCTCTTATGAGACTGTGGATCCCTCTTTTGGGACTGGTGGTTCCAATTTTAGAAAAGCCGTTGGAGCTTTTAATAGCTCGACTGTGGGGATCTTTGGGACCAACACAAGTGGCCATGTGGGGTGCTTCGGCCAAAACACGGGTTGTTCCCTTATGGGAGTGACTTCGGCAACGCGGATGATGTCGCTTGCCGAGAAACCACCAAAGTTTAGCGGGACTGACTTCAAAAGGTGGAAGAATAAGATGTTATTTTATTTAACAACATTGGGTTTGTCAATTTTCTTCGGGAAGACGATCCGGCCGGCGCCAAGTGAGCAAGAGGCGAACCTTAACGTTCGTATTGCTTACGGTACTTGGCGAAATGATGATTACCTATGCAAGAATTTCATCCTTAATGCTTTGGATGATAGCTTGTACAGTGTGTATTATGGTGTTAACACATCTAAAAAGATGTGTGACACACTCAATATGAAGTATCGTAGCGATGAAGCTAGTATTAAAAAGTTTGTTGTAGCCAAGTATTTGGACTACAAGATGGTTGACTCCAAACCTATGATGGAGTAGGTACAAGACTTCCAACTCATTGTACATGATATTCATGCCGAGGGCATGGTGCTTTCGGACGTGTTCGTGGTTGCGACCGTGATCGAGAAGCAACCTCCGAGTTGGAGGGAGTTCAAGAGTACCTTAAACACAAGCGAAAGGAGATGACTCTTGAAGACCTGATTGTCAAGCTTCTCATCGAGGCTGATGTGCGAAAGCAAGACAAGCTGAAGATATCAATCGATGTTAAGACAAACTTAATGTAGAGGGGCGGCCCCTTTAACAAGCGCGATCCCCAAAATGCCAATGACAAAGGCAAAAAAGGCGATTCAAAGTAATTTAATAGTGAGTGCTAGGCATCTAGCAAATGATTGCATGAAGTCGAAGAAAAACAAGAAGAAGCATGCCGCCAACGTCGCCGAGAAAGATGACGAAGACTTCTCTGTTGTGGTCACCGAGAAGGTGAACGTTGTAGACAAACAAGGAGCTTGGTACATCAACACCGATGGTACTGCTCACGTTTGTGCCACAAGAGATAAGTTTTTAACTTATCAAGTTGTTTAGGAGAGGAAGCTCAACATGGGGAAACTATGGGACCTCAGAGGTTGTGGGGGTTAGAGATGTGAAGCTCAAGCTTACATCAGAGAATTTGCTGACATTGAAGAATGTGCTTCATGTTCCCAACATTCGAAAGAATTTGGTTTCAGGATCTATACTAGTTAGTAAAGGGTTAAAACTAGTTTTTGAGTTCGATAATTTTGACTGTCTAAATTTAACATGTATCTCAGAGGGGTTGTTCAAATTAAATATACTAGTTGTGTGCCGAGCACCAAATTCTAATAAAAATGCATTTATTTCTTCTTATATGCTTGAAAGCTCCGATTTATGGCATTCTAGATTAGGTTATGTTAATCTAAATGCTATAAAGTAATTAGCAAATATGGATTTATTAAAGATAAACAAAGTCAATATTCAAAAGAAATGTGAAGTTTGTCTTGAGACCAAAATAACTAAGTTACCGTTTCATACGGTAGTGTGGAGCACGAAACCCCTTGAGTTAATCCACACGGATGTGTGTGATTTAAATTATGTACAAACTCGTGGTGATAAGAAATACTTTATCACCTTTATCGATGATTGTACGAGATACTGTTATCTTTATCTACTGAGAGGTAAAGATGAGGCTCCTGAAGCGTTTAAAGACTTGAAGAATGAAGCCAAAAATCAACTAAGTAGTCGAATTAAGAGTATTTAAATTGATAAAGGTGGAGAGTATGTTGCACCTTTTGAGAAACTATGTCAGGAAAGTGGTATAACTCATCAATTGACTGCTCCATATTCATCTGAATCAAATACCGTTGTTGAACGCAAGAATCAAACTCTGAAGAAGATAATCAATAATTTGATGATTGGTTCTAGGTTGCCCCAAAACATGTGGGGAGAAGTTGTCTTGACAGCTAACTACCCATTGAACCGAATTCCACTCGAAGATAGGGATGTGACACCTTATGAGTCATGGAAATGGAGGAAGCCTCCGTACCATTAACTCAAAGTGTGGGGGTGTTTGGCTAAGGTGGAAATGCCTGTACCAAAACAAGTTACAATTGGACTAAAACGATTGATTGTATCGAAACAAGTCCAATCCCTCCAGGAAAAGGCCGGTTCCTTGCTCGAGTTCATCGAAGGCCATGGCCGTGAAGGATTGTTCACCGAAGAAGCAGAAGATCTGGAGAGACGGATCATGTCTGCAGCTTATGCGGCTGAAGACGTGATTGAATCTCACGTGGTCGATCAAATTCATGCCGAAACCCTATGCTCCCTCGATCTGCAACATGTGATTCAAGACATGGGTGCAGTTGCAGGCAAGGCGGTTCTGGAAGTTAAGGAGAAAGAAGGAGTGGGAGAGAAGGAGGAACAACAACCAACACCTCATGTGGAGGTTAAGGAGAAAGAAGGAATGAGAGAGGAGGAACAACATCCAACACCTCATGTGGAGAGAGGAGGAATTAGAGAGGAGGAATGTGCTGGAAATAAAACACAATTTCATGGGTTTGAATGGGCTTTGGGATGGATTGTGAATTTGGTTGTTTCTTGTCTTCCAAGTTTCTCTTTTCCCGCGTCCAGGTTAGTGGCTACCACATAGCCTATATATATGTGCTCTTCCTCATTGTGGAAGAGGATAAGAAAGAAACCAGCGGTTGCCTCTCTTCTTTTTTCTTTCTTTTCCTCTTTTCCATAATATAGAGGCTGCCTCCATTGCTCTTTTCTTCTTTCCGTTTCCTTCCATTAATCAAATCTTCTCCAATCCTCGAATCACAAGTTCTCCTAATTCTTGGGTTCTGTATTAATCTTCGAGAGTTTTTTAAGGCAGTGGTGAGCCACAACATAGATGCTAACATCCGATTTATATATATATTTTTGTTATCGACAGGTTTTCGACTTTGATTCCAACAGAACAACAACCAACACCTCATGTGAAGAGACAACATCCAACACCTCATGTGGAGAGAGGAGGATCGAGGACTGCCATGGTGGGACTCGAGGACGAGTTGAATCAGCTTCTTCTCTCTCTCATCTATGGCCACTCGAATCGCCACGTCATCTCGATCGTCGGGATGGGCGGTACGGGTAAAACTACTCTCGCCCAAAATATTTATAATAATCCACTCGTCAAAGAACTCTTTGATATTCTTGCCTGGGCTACCATATCCCAGCAACACAATCGAGAAGGTATTCTTTCACAGCTTCTTTCATGTCTAGGGAATTCAGATAGTATTGTAGGTGAATTAGGAGACCAGATACATAAAACCTTATTCGGTAGAAGATATCTGATTGTATTAGACGACATATGGGATGTCGAAGCTTGGGATAAAGTGAGGCGTTACTTTCGCGATGATGGAAACAGTAGTCGAGTCGTTCTAACCACTAGGCTGTCGGACGTAGCTACTACTTGCGCCTCTGAATATTTTGAAATGAATCTTTTAGATGAGGAGAAAAGTTGGAAATTGTTTTGTGAAAAGGCACTTTTCCCACACAAAGACGACCCTCCCCAACTGGAAGATGTTGCAAAAAGGATTGTAAAATCATGTAAAGGATTAGCTTTGTCCATTGTTGTGATAGGGGGGCTTCTTCTTAAGTCTCCTAGAACTGTAAGCTACTGGGAGAATATTTTGAAAGGCTTAAAATCCAATAATTCAAAAGAGAAACAAGATGGCATATATGCATTATCCTTAAGCTATACTCACTTGCCTCCTCATCTGAAACCATGTTTTCTTTACTTGGGAGTTTTCGAAGAAGATTCTCATATTCGTGTCTCGAAGATCACCAAACTTTGGGTTGCTGAGGGATTTATCAAACCAATTGGAAACCGAGTTTTGGAAGAAATCGCAGAGGAATACTTGAAAGATTTGAATGATAAAAATCTAATTTTAGTTGTGAAGCGTCGTAAGAGTGGAACAATAAGATCTTTTAGCATTCACGATCTTTTGAGAGACATGTGCATAAAAGTTGGTGAGCAGACAGAATTTTTTCGCGTGGAAAAGTGGGTGAACTCTCCAAAAGCTACAGGGCGTCGCATCTTTTATGGTTACTTCTTTGGAGGTCATTTTGCAAACGCAGTTGCGCGCTCTATCTTGACAGCACATAATTGTATGGCCAGTGTTGGCAATTGCAAATTGCTAAGGGTATTGGATAAAGGACAAAGTGAAAATGATAATTCTACTGCAGAAGTGTGTGGGAATGTTAACTTGCGCTACCTTGTTCAGGAAACACATTCCTATATGCGGTCTAAGATGGAACTTCCATCTTCAGCATGCCTCTTGTGGAATCTTCAAACTTTAATCATTATAGATGAGAATTGGCCTAGGCATTTAATAGTTTTCGCACCTACTGAAATTTGGAAGATGCGACAACTTAGGCATGTCAAGTGCGTCCAGGTTTATCTTCCCGATCCTCGGAACAGACAAGATTGCATGGAAAACTTGCAGACACTTACAGGAGCGTTGAATTTGAGGTTGAGTGATGAGGTGTGTATGATCATTCCCAACGTCAAGAAACTGGGTTTAATCTACGATCATGAATTGCATGGACATGATTCTGATTTCGTTGAGTGTCTGCGCAATCTTGATCGCTTGCATAAACTTGAATCACTCAACTTGAAATTCGCAATTACATCGGATTGGGAGCTGGGTTCAAAGCTCGCATTCCCCCTTTCGCTAAAGAAGTTGTGCTTGAGCTCTGGTGGGCTTTGCTGGGAAGATCTTTCGGTGATCGGTTCGTTGCCCCGACTCCAAGTTCTCCACCTAATTAGGATCGCTAGAACCTTTGAGGCCAAACATAGGTGGAGTCCGAATAATGAACAATTTCTTGGCCTCAAGTACTTGAAGATTGAATCTTGTTACCTTACATCTTGGGATGCAGATAAATCTCATTTCCCAATTCTGGAGAAGCTTGTTCTTTGTTCAGTGGACTTGCTGGAGGAAATCCCATTGGAAATTGGTGAAATACCAACACTTGAACTTATTCGTGTGGAACGTTGCGAAGAGTCGGTTGCGATTTCAGCACTGAAAATTAAGGAAGATAAACTGGAGAATGAAGGCATTGATGCCCTTCAAATTGAAATCATGTTTATTAATAAAAAAGATGTGGAGAATTTCAAGAAGAGCCTGGAAGCATACGAGCTCGATTTTGATCTTCTCAATAAAGTTGAGACATATTTTGAATGAAATTCTGTATAACATCTTCTATTACATTTGTAGAGTACACTTAGCAAATTCAAAAGTTTAGATTATTTCAATGTTACAGTATATTTTCTTTATATAAATCTTAAATCTTTAATTATTGATTAGTGTACTACTAGCTCTGAACTATCATATTTTTTTCTGAGCATAATTTAGTTGCTTAATACTTTTGACTAGAGCTATTAAATAAGTTGCAGTATTACCTCTATTTTAATTTGTGTTAGTTTATACTTTTTTTAGGTGGAAATGGTATGAGTTTTGCACAATATCTAACATAGTTTCATGTTTTCTTCCAAAAATACACTCTACGTACCATTTCAAATGTCCTCTTTCTCATCTTAAATGCTGCTATGTCAATTTATCTCTCTAATTCTCTTCCTCTCGGCTTCTCTCCATTCTCTGTTCTCTTTCTATATCCCCCCTTCTCCAGCTTCCACCTGGATGACGAGCTTGACGATGTGGGCGACGCCAACGAGTTTGACGATGGTGACGAGCGGGAAGACGGATGCGATGGCGTCAAATTGGACGACAATGTCGACGAATTGGTCGACGATATAGCCAAAGGTTTCTTATACCTAGGGTTCTAACGTTCTCCGGCGGCGACCCGGACGGCCTAGTCGGCGTCGGTGTGGTCTGAGGTTTTGTGTCTTGCCCGATTTTTCAGATGTTCTTTTTCTAAGTATTTCTTTGGTAAGGATGATGAAGATTTTTTTTCATTTAATATGTAAAGGGCTCATTAAATTCGAAATGATAAATGAGCCTTCGGGTAAGAATTGTCTTACTTGGTAGAATGTAAGAATTGATCCAATTATTACTCTATTTTTATGCATTGAATGGATAATATTTGCACGGACGTTCTTGAAAGAATAATCCGGAGGACTTCGATTGTGTATTCTCAATTATATAGGCACACTCTCACCATTTTCTCTTAAATATCCTTATTCTCATCTCATTTTTTACACCACACTCATTCTAATCCTTAACAATTTAATCTCATTCATTT
>JAOWBJ010000026.1:1033595-1046473 GCA_028566335.1 Monarda citriodora
GCGAGCATGATGTTGTCCTTTACCGTTTTCTCGAGCATGCGATAAGTTGTTCAGAGCGACCTAGGTCCTCGCTTTTCCTGTTTAAAACGCTTCGCGGACGATTTTATAAGATTTGAATTTCTAAGATGCCACGACCACGGAGAGTAGTAAGGGAGATTCCCGGGGCAGAAGGGGGTGCAGAAGCTAATTCGCTCCCGGATAGAAGGATAGAGGAGTTGTTCCTCCAACAGAATCCCCCGACGTTTGACGGGATGGGCGACCCAGCTAGTGCTGAGCTGTGGTTTAGAGCTTTGGAGAGGATTTTCAATTTCTTAAGGTGCAGCGACCAAGAACGTTTGGCTTATGTCGCCTTCCAGATGACGGGGTTGGCAGATTTCTGGTGGGAGGCCAGAAGGAAGATCATGACTCCGGACCAATTTGAGAATTTCACATGGGAAGAGTTTAAGGAGGCCGTATATGATAAGTACATGCCAAAGAGCTACCGGAAACAGAAGGAGGCTGAGTTTTACAACCTCAAGCATGGGAGGATGACGGTCACTGAGTATGACCGAAGGTTCTGTGAGCTGTCCAACTTTGCGCCAAGCCAAGTGGACACTGACGAGAAGATGGCGGAGAAGTTTTGTGCGGGGCTAAGGCCCGATATTAGGATGCCGCTAGGAAACCACGTATTACCGTGAAAAAGCACTTGTCTTTTGTGCCCAAACCCCCTCCTCTTTTAAAAACTAATGGTTATGTAATGAACAACTAAAGTACCACTCTTTTTCTAGCCTTTGGATTGATCAAGCATTTATTTATGGAGTCAATTATCGTTTCTTGCATTTATTACTTAATTATGTTTTTCGCTTGAAACCACATAAGCGAGCACTGCAATAGCTCAAGTCACCAAAATCTGCTTTCAAACTACCAAGCGACCTTGTCTGCTTGTACTGCAAATGTTTTGATATTTTAAGAAAGGCATGTAATACAATCGAAGAAAATCATACACCAAAGTAAGCCCCTTTCAAAATTTCTTGCACTAAACTTTACAAGCGACTTTCAGAAATAGCTCTGGCCGGGCGATGGCCTGCAAGCACCCAATTTCAAGAGACCGCTCTAAAACTGTAAAGCGACTTATTTCTTTTGAATATTTCCAAGCAACTCCCGAGGTTCGCTCGTAAATTAGAAATGGCTTTCAAACGAGTTTCATGTTACGTCTAAGTCCGAGCGGATATGACCCTTTTCGTTCGGTATCAAATTCTCGCTTAATCTAATGATTTCCGCTTCCATACTCTTCCCCGTTCTCTATAGCGATCTTTCAGGCTCGGTTTTCCGTAAATCGGGTCTGGGTCATTACAGTCCTCCACCTTCTGCCGGAGATGAGCGACGTCATCCTCGGACTTCGTCAAAGTCCAACCGAGCTGACGAAGCTCAGCCACCCCCCTCTCCATGTCCGCCAGCACCCGCCTGGCGCGTTGAAAATAAAAAGAATATATGTAAGCGGACACGCTCAAGCGGATATAGAAAGGACTTGCGAGAAGACCCTTACCTCGACAGCGCTAAGAGGCCATGCGGGGTCATCCGCGGTGGCAGGTGTCGAGACGACGCTAATCGATACAGCCCCAACCTCGGTCAAGGCTATACCAGTGGGGAAAGGAGCCTGGCGCCCGAACTTCGTCACCACTGCCGAGGTGTCGTCTGCGGTCCTCTCCGAGGACGCGGTTGAAGCAGACATCGTCTTCTGCTTCATCGGTGCTCTCTCCTCAGCCGGTAAGGAAATGGTAGGCTCGTTCCTTGGGTCCTTCCCCTTACCCTTGCCGCCACCGTAGAAAGACACTACAACAAAAATTTGGGTTAGTTATACAAGAAAAGAGAAGAAGTATCAAGGACATAATCAAGATATGCTGTCTATTCTCACCCTTACCCGCTTCAGCTACTTCAGCCAGGGTAGCCGAGCTAATTTCGGCTTGAACGAGCTCGGACTCAGCATAGGATTTGATCACTAAGCCCAGTTCCCTAAGCTTCCTCTCGAGCTCACCCAAATCCTCGGAGGGGGAACGACCTATGGGACCACTCCGCCATGAAAAAGGCGGAACACCGACCCCAGAGCAAAAGAAAAAACGGACCTACCAGTCTGGGTGTTTGGATTTAATTTTAGCGCTAAATCCCGCACAGGGGCTAGCATAGTACCAAGACCCCAATCTTTTGAACTGGAGGCACCTCAGTACCACGTCCAAGGAAAAGGTCCCCCTAGTTTGAATACTTCTATGGCTAAGGCAGTGAGATGCTTGAAAGAGTTTGGGGTTAACTGACCTAGGGGCAGTTTAAACATCTCAAGAAGCCTAACAAAAACAGGGTTTACAGGAAGATGGAGACTCGACTCTAGGCAGGCCTCGTAAACAGTACAGAAACCCTCCGGCGGGTGATCAGCCCTATCATCAAGCCCGGGAACCCGCGTTTCAAAGTCCACGGGGAGATGGAAATGGCAGGCCAGATAGTCCATCTCGTGTTCCCAATGGTGGACTGGAAATCCCCCACCGTAGGGTCAGCCGGAGGATCCCTGCCGGTGACGGGAGATTCCGGCACATCGCCGGTAACTACCCCTATACTCTCACCCCCAAGGTTTTGTGAAGAAGAAGACATACTTACTTGTTCGAAACGGTCGCTCGCCGGAGAGATTAAGAGGATGTGAGAAAAACTCGCCGAAAAATAGCACAGACACGCAAGAGAAATCGGGGAATTTGGGTGCTGCAGAGATGGGAAATGATTTGGAAATTGAAGATGAAACTTCTTTTGTTTGAAATGAGCCGTCGTTTCACCTTCCCGATTAAGTGCAGGAAATACAAAAGTCGCAATGGTTAGGGTTCACGCACTTATCCCACGTGTCTCACGCGCGCCACGTCACTCTTACTCTAGCTCACTTCCCGCTCCATCGTCACTCCTGCACGTTCCCTGCTACTACTTTTAATTAAGCTCGGTGGTCGCAGCCCCACTCCCAACCGAACTTGCTACCACCTCGCAGAAAATGGACCGACCTCATCATTGCCTCGCCTTTGGGGGGCTCTGATAGAGTACGGCCTAACACCCTCGGCCCAGTTACCAGGTCCAACGTATCATAAGCCCAGAAGTAACAAGACCAGTGAGCGGTTTGGGCCACCTCAGCTACATAACCAGTACGGCAAGGTACCTCAGCTCGGTCAGTTCCAGTAAAGCCGAGACCCTCCCGCAACTACCCGGTCAGCTCGGCCCATGAGGTGTACCTCGATGCAGCCAAGGTAACACGCACGCCCGCAGCCAACGGCAACCTGTCCCTAGATTGGCGCCACCATTCCCTCCCACTACTTTGGAAAGTAGTGGCCGTTACTCTGTAACTGCCGCTGGGTCAAAACCGTTACCCACGATCTCAGCAATTGCCATGCATGGCATCGTGGGTCGGCATTACACGAAGATATGGGCTTCACTAAGCCCATAGATATTACTTGTTCATATAAATACCTAGATCCTTGAGAGAATGGATCACGTTCTCTTGTACTCTCATTTACGCACATTCAGTAATAAAAGCATACACACTCTTTTTCTCCGTGGACGTAGATCTACCCTAGTAGATCGAACCACGTTAAATCCCCTAGTTCGTATCATGTGTTAAATTACCATCTTAACCTCTGTGTTTTGGGATCGATCACTGGCGCCGTCTGTGGGAACATAAATTCGTAATCTCCAAAAAACCCCAAACTTTGTTACGATGGCAATTACTCGTGCGAACAACCATACCAGAAACAATGGAAGGAGAGGCGCCGGACCCGGTAGCCAGCCGGGTAAGGAGCCTGTCCGTGGGCTCATCTTCGAGAGTGTGGAAACCCTCGACGATCAAGGAAATATCAGGAGGTCAGGGAACAGGGACCCGGAGCCATCCCGAAATCGTATGATCGAGCACGAAGCGGATCAACCGGACCTCAATGAAGCTGTCCGCCAATTCCTCTAGGAAAGGCATGGCGAGTTCATGGATTTCCTTCGTCAAGGAAGGGAACAGCCTCGAAGACAGGAGGGAGAGGGCGAGGCCACATCTCGGCCAAGGAATCGAGAGCCAACGCCTTCTCGGCATGACAGCCACCGGAGCGAGGCACCCCGTAATCCTCCTCCTCCACCTCCCCCTCACAACAGTTACCGAGGTGATGCACCTCTCAACAACCCACCTCCACCTCCTCCTCCCGGACCACCTCATCAACCCCACGACCAGCAAGGGGGTTTCGAAGTCTACGGTGCCCTTCGCACTCCTTTCTCTGACGACATCATCCAAACACCGCTCCCCCACAACTACAAGGTTCCGGTGTTATCTTACGATGGGTTGGCGGATCCCCGAGATTTCTTGGAACGGTACCAGTACAACATGATGAACCAGCAACTAAACGAGGTTCACAATTCACATGTGCAAAATCTTCCCCGAACTATTGGTGGGGAATGCGCGAAGATGGTTTGATAGTCTGCCCCATGGCAGTATCAGATCATACAACAATCTCATAGCGGCTTTCCACCGCCGCTTTTTCCAAAAGACCGAGGCGCGAACCACCTCGGCCTAACTCCTGTCAGTTCGGCAAGGTTGCGATGGAAATATAAGCGACTTCATGACAAGGTTTAACCAGGAGTGCTTAAAGGTTGAAGCACCAAACTTCCATAAAGTTAGCGTTATTTATAGCAACTGGAAGGAAGTTTGAAGTGCAAGAAAAATGGAATTACAGTAACACCATCAATTTAAGTTTGAGGATATAAGGTATACATTCCAGAAGTATCTTATTACAAGCTTAGGGATACGAGTTGAAACTACGAACTACCAGTCTTACTACCGGGCAGTCCTCCCTGAGATACATCTTCGGCGGCTCCGATACGAAGAATGGCATCTATGTTTACTTGACCACCACCTGATCCACCGCCCTGTGTTGCACCTCTCCCTCTTCGGCCGCTAGTACGATGACCTAGGCCACTACCCCGGCCGCCACCTCGACCACCACCTCGGTGCTTAAGAACTTCACGTCGGTCCTGCTCGGTAAAGTCTTAGGGAGGAACTATGGTAGTGCCGCGAGGAAGGGGAATCTGTGCTACTAACTCCATCAACCTCAGATACCGAGCCTCAAACAGACTGTACATCTTGGAGTAGCTCCTCAGCTGGTGAACAAGAGATCGATATTCCTCGGTGAAGGGCCTAGCTCAGCTTCAACCTTCTCGCACTCATTCCATATCTTCTCCATCTCGTCCTCCACCTTGGTGATGGTGAGGCCACCGTTTCTGCGGATAATGGCCTCATACTCAAGGTTCTCTTCGGTGATAATCCTCCTATAGGCCTTGGTGCTTTTTAACTCCTTCTTCAAGTCCTTCAATTTTAATTGAAGATCAACCACTTGAGCCGCACCCTTGTCAAGCTGAACTTGACTCTCGACCGGTTTTGCCTCGGCGTCATCTATAACTCGGGTGTATAAGTCCATCCAATACTCCGCATCCGCACTCTGTAACTTTGCCGTCAACTTTTTAAGCTCCGCAGTGTAGTCATTCGGTTCCGAGTCTGACTACAGGAATATAAGAGCAGGGCGAATAAAATAAGGAGAAATTGGTAAAGTGAAGTAATTTTCATTTATATCGCAAAAAAAGAAGTACATCGGAGAGCACCACGGCCAAAATACAAAAAAATCCTATCTAAAAGAAGGAATGCATACAAGGGGAGGCGACTGCGGAGCAGCCTCCTTGGTGGCGTCCCCCGGCACCTCAGTTCGTGGCACCTCCTCTTCCCCTGCGGCACCGATGTGGTCACCTCCGTCGTCTTCTTCTTCTTCCTCCTCCTCATCCTCCTCCAGCCTCAGCACGGGGGCAGGCTCCACATCCCCGACGGTCAGGAAACATGCCTCTATGGCAGCATCCAGGTCGGTAGTGCAATATCGCACTACCTCGGCCGTCAGCGGGTGGACAAGGACGCGAGGTGCTCCAGGAGGGGGAGAGACTTCAGCCGGGCCGCCATGACCCGGGTATAGGCGTCTATCTTTGAGCTCGAGTCCATCCCCTCGAACTTCGTCAGCAGCTCGGCAAGGTTGTTCACCATGGCCGAGAACTCCATACAGGTGAAGAGCTTCTCCGCAAAGGCGCAGAGAACCCCCTGGGAGCCCACAATGCCTGCCTCGGCATCTCGCACCGCCTCTGCGACCGCGAGCTGCTGTTGTTGCTTCAACTGAGACAACTCAGCTTAGACAGCGGTGGCGTCAGCCTCGCTCTTTTCTTGGGCCTGAAGGGGCCGGGGCCTCGGAGTCCTCCACCTTCTGCCGGAGGCGGGCAACATCATCCTCGGACTTCGTCAAAGCCCGACCGAGCTGACGAAGCTCAGCCACCCCCTCTCCATGTCCGCCAGCACCCGCCTGGCGCGCTGAAAATAAAAAGAGGAGATGTAAGCGGACACGCTCAAACAAATATAGAAAGGACTTGTGAGAAGACCCTTTACCTCGACAGCGCTAAGAGGCCATGCGGGGTCATCCGTGGTGGCAGGTGTCGGGACGACGTCAACCGATACAGCCCCAACCTCGGTCAAGGCTATACCAGTAGGGAAGGGAGCCTGGAGCCCGAACCTCGTCACCACCGCCGAGGTGTCGTCAGCGGTCCTCTCCGAGGACGCGGTTGAAGCAGACATGGTCTTCTGCTTCTTCGACGCTCTCTCCTCAGCCGGTAGGGGAATGGTGGGCTCACTCCTTGGGGCCTTCCCCTTACCCTTGCCTTTTCCACCCTTGCCGCCACCATAGAAAGACACTGCAACAAACATTGGGGTTAGTCATACAAGAAAAGAGAAGAAGTATCGAGGACATAATCAAGATCGACTGTCTGTTCTCACCCTTGCCCACTTCGGCTACTTCAGCCAGGGTAACCGAGCTAATTCCGGCTTGAACGAGCTCGGACTCAGCATAGGAATTGGTCACTAAGCCCAGTTCCTTTAGCTTCCTCTCGAGCTCGCCCAAATCCTCGGAGGGCGAACAACCTATGGGCCCACTCCGCCATGCAAAAGGCGGGACACCGACCCCAGAACAAAAGAAAAAACGGACTTGCCAGTCCATGTGTTTGGACTTAATTTTAGCCCTAAATCCCGCACATGGGCTAGCATAGTACCAAGACCCCAATCTTTTGAAATGGAGGCACCTCAATACCACATCCAAAGAAAAGGCCCCCGCTAGTTTGGATACTTCTATGGCTAAGGCAGTGAGATGCTTGAAAGAGTTTGGGGTTAACTGACCTAGGGGCAGTTTAAGCTTCTCGAGTAGCCCAACAAAAACAGGGTTTAAAGAAATACGGAGGCCCGACTCCAGGCGGGCCTCGTAAACAGTACAGAAACCCTCCGGCGGGTGATCAACCATATCGTCAGGCCCAGGAACCCGCATTTCACAGTCCATGGGGAGATGGAAACGACGGGCCATATAGCCCATCTCATCCTCCCCAATGGTGGACTGGAAATCCCCCACCGTAAGGTCAGCCGGAGGATCCTTGCCGGCGACGGGAGATTCAAGCACATCGCCGGTAACTACCCCTCTACTATCACCCCCAAGGTTTTGTGAAGAAGAAGACATACTTGTTTGAAACGGTCGCTCGCCGGATAGATTAAGAAGATGTAGAAAAAACTCGCCGGAAAATAGCACAGACACGCTAGAGAAATCGGGGAATTTGGGTGCTGCAGAGATGAAAAATGATTTGGAAACTGAAGATGAAACTTCTTTTGTTTGAAATGAGCCGTCGTTTCACCTTCTCGATAAAGTGCGGGAAACCCAAAAGTCGCAATGATTAGGGCTCACGCGCTTATCCCACGTGTCTCACGCGCGCCACCTCACTTTTACTACAGCTCATTTCCGGCTCCATCGTCACTCCAGCTCGTTCCCCGCTAACACTTTTACTTCAGCTCGGTGGTCGTAGCCCCACTCACGACCTAGCTTGCTACCACCTCGCCAAAAATGGACCGACCTCATCCTTTCCTCGCTTTTGGAGTGGGCTCTGATAGAGTATGGCCCAACACCCTCGGCCCAGTTACCAGGCCCAACGTATCTTAAGCTCAGAAGTAACAGGACCAGGGAGCGGTGGGCCACCTCAGCTACATGATCAGCTCGACAAAGTACCTCGGTCCGCCCCAGTAGAGCCCAACTATCCCGCTATTGCTCGATCAGCTCGGCCCCTAAGGTGTACCTCGGTCCAGCCGAGGTAATATGCACGACTGCAGCCAGCAACAACCAATCCCTAGATTGGCGCCGCTATTCCCTCCCACTACTTTGGAAAGTAGTGACTGTTACTTTGTAACCGCCGCTGGGTCATAGTTGTTATCCACGATCCCGGCAGATGCCATGCATGACATCGTGGGTTGACACTACACGAAGACACGGGCCTCACCAAGCCCATGGATATTACTTGTTTGTATAAATAGCGAGATCCTTGAGAGAAGGGATCACGTTCTCTTCTACTCTCATTTACGCACATTCAAAACACATTTTTTTATCCTCCGTGGACGTATAACTACCTTAGTAGATCGAACCACGTTAAATTCCCTTATTCGTATTCTATATTTTAAATTACCATCTTAACCTCTTTATATTTTGGGATCGATCAATGATTAAATAAAAATCAACATAAGCCACGCAATAATGAATATTCACAAGGTTTAAATGTAACATCAAATAAACAAAGAGAGAGTATACTACGTGTGAATTAATCATAAATTCGGCACAAGATACTCATATTCAAATTCAAACACCGACCAAAAACTACAATTATATACCAACACCGACGTCCGTCATACTTAATTATTTTATAATTCATATATATTCGACAAACGAGTCATATTTTAAGGAACAATTTGAATATGTGTAAAGTATATAGATTTATGCGGGACAAAGGGAGTATCAGATATGATCGAGTATCGTCTCACGATCCAAACACCATTTCACGCAAATGTTTCGCGCCACCCGGCTCGGCCGATAACGCGTTTTTCACGTCTTCCGGAGCAGATCGAGGAGAGTCTCAGTCTTGCTCTCCGTGGCCCCCGCCTCGTCTCGACCGGTATCGTTTGGCGTCTGTCGGAACGAAAATTCACGGCTGATTTCGCCGATGGAGCTCTCGAGATCGCACCCCCGATGATGGTCGTCCATGGGGCCGAAGGAGGAGGAGCGAGATAAGGTGGGTGATCCGACGGTGACGATCTCGTCTCCCTCGTCGATGATCGACTCGAGCGAACACGTGGACCTGGTGGTGATCGAGTTGGTGGCCTTGGACCTTGCCTTCACCCTCTTGCACCAGCTATGCAGCGACTCCCTCACACTCTCCGCTATGATCGCTTTCTTGCAACTACTTCCCATCTGAATTATTATTCATCCAATCCATTTTCAAAATAAAATAATAATCAATAAAAAAAACACAAGTTTATTTTATTTAGGGAAAATCAAGAATATGTAAATTTTGCTACTCACAGTTGAAACCAGGACGTTCAAAGCGACGGTGCTGTAGCTGCACCAGAATTGGACAACCACTCTGCGTTTTATTTACGAGTTCGAGTCATTCGTGACATGGTCTTTAAATTTAAGTGAATATAATTTTAAAAAAATTAAGTTAAATATATACTTATAACATAACGTACCCTGAAATGAGACGAATGATAATCATAGCGTGATTTTTCATGAAACAACGCTGCTGGAATCCCCACTGCGCGCATCGATTTTCGTTAAATATACGTAAGGTATAAAATAAAATAAATAATATGAGTATAAGATAGAAAGAGTAATTTATGAGCAGAAATTTGTCGTCAATTAAGTAAGTTGATCTTACCAAGGACCAGATGAAGGTTGCCATCTCAAAAGCATTCTGCAATTACAAGTAAAACACCTGGCAATTAATAAAATTAATGATGTTGAGGTTAGATTAATTTTATATAATTAATTAATAAATTATTGATCTGGACCTGAAACGAAATGAACTGAATCAAGCGTGACAAGATTTCGGGTTTTCCGAACCAGAAGAGCTCGTCCCGGGGCTTCACTTGAGCCCCGATGACCGCCGCGGGCCCTCGGGGCTCTGCGATCTCGAGCGCTAACAAGGACACTACATGCTGTAGTTTTGTGCCTACTAGTAGTACAAGCTAATCCAACATGCATAATGTATATTAATCCCAGTTTATACGTCAAAAAGAAAAGTGCGTATATTTATAAGGAGGGACTTACAATGGCAGGTATAAAAGAAAGCCAGAAGTAAATGTTAAGACCTGCATGAGAATATCATCCATCACATTCATTAAATTCAGACATGATCATATGAATAATCAAGAGAACTTAAATATTTTAAGAAGAGTTTGTCTAATTCGGTTATTGCATCCATGTATGTTCGAAATGTGTTCGTAATATTTTCAAAATCGTGTTATTTATTTGTGCTTATACGATGAACACGCGAAGATTAATTATTCATTGATACGGCTAAAAATGTTAAACGAAAATGCGATAGAAGATTCGGAGTGCGACTTTTATCGTACCGTGGATATTAACGAAGATGCATAGTATGGCATAACCCCATAGTGGCCAACTGCAGAATTATTAATCCAGAAAATGATTCAAATATTTGAGTTAAATAATTAAGTATTAAAAGGCTCTTTAATTTATAAACCATGCATAAAATATTACCTGATACCGACAATGCCAGCGAACTCATCTTCCATACTTCGTACCATATATTTGTGAAAATTGTAAGACGGTGGCAGTTTGTGATTCTGCAAATCTCATATTTCAGTATATAAATTTAGTTTTTTTGTATTAAAAAAAATCAAGATAAATAATGAATTAAGAAAGATGAAGAATACCCACTGTGATGAAACCCAATCTTAGCGCCATGTAATCTGACTTCCTCACTGCACTCCTAAATTGTTTCAGAAAGCAAAGCTGCACACCAAAGTCCAAACCTTCTTTAATTCAAATACTCTTTTAGTTACTCATACTTAGTGTTCATTGGGTTTAAATGAAATGAAAAAAAAAAAATAATCTATTTCCATTACTCGATGTTTGATTTAAGTAATAAGTTATCAATTACCACTACGTGGAGGTAAATCTCTTACCTTATTACCCATACAAATAGACCGGAAACACGGAGAAAGGAAAAAGCTTTGTAAGTGATTTCATTACATTGTGTGAACCAAACACTCGAATAATAGTAAGCCTTATTGTGTCTATTCCTGACTTCGCTTGATTCCCTTCCATTTTCGTTTCTCAATTTGAACCAAACGAGCACTTATACAATATGACATTAAATAAAAAAAATAAAAAATAAACAAATTACCATCCAAATTAGGATCCGACTCCTACTCCATGGATGAGAAGCATGGTGGAATGCAAAAGTGGTTTGCCTTCTCATAATCTTGCTCTTTGCTGCCAACCAACAACACTAATCCATCACCCATTTTAAACATCACACGAAAATGCAATAGATGATTCGGATCGTAAATATCACCTCGTTCCTGCGCCTCCGCAACGACGCCGGCATGGAATTCCCATTTCCTCCAACTATATATCTATATAAAAAAAATTACTCCAATAACTATTGTGAATTAATCTCACTACTCAATAAACATGGGATTGGTTAGAAGTATGAACCTTGCTCATGGCTAGGCCTACAGTGATGCAGCTGTAGAGAACATGAGCAATGCCGAGAACAAACAAGAACCGGTGAAGCTGCTCGAGCCCTTCCGCGGAGACGAAGGGCTCGCGCCCCTAAACATCAACAAACATCAAAAGCATTATCAGCCTCAGTTCTCAGATTTCGGTGGCCCTAGGTAAAATAAAAAAAAATGGGCCGCTATATATATCGAAATTTGAAAATACTATTTTAATTTTAGTGGGTCTTTTAATCAAGTATTCTCAAAATTATGGCAGCTAAATTTTAATAAAGTTCATTTTTACATGTTTTTTTTAGCCCTATTCGGTCGTGACCGCACCCTTCGTCTACCCTCAGAACCGGCCCTGAGCATTATATAACTAATAGTGAAGAAATTGGGTTTTCTTGAAATATGATGGATGGTGCATACCAAGCCGCAGACATGAGAGGGGATGTAAGTGATTCCCTCGGGAGGGATGTGGGATTCGTTGGAGGAGGAGACGGAGATCGACATCTTTGTCTTCTCCTCGAAGTCTTCCTCCGAGCAGATGAAGAACTTGCTGTTGAAGAGAGATGAGTTGACACAAATCTTGGAAATCCAGTCTGCCCATTGCCCCAGCATTAAGGAGATGAGGCCGAGTAGCATCAGCTCTGTTCTTACACAGCATTTTCTTCAACTTAGGAAAAACTAATTCTGCTTTGCAATGAATTCAACTCAAGAATTGTGAAATTAGTGTTGAGGGAGTGAACCTTCTTTGATTTTGTCCAGGGAAGCAGACAGGGCTTTCCTCTTTGTCTTCTTCAACCACTGCAAACATCCAAAGACAAGTAAGAATCTAGAAGTTCTGTGTTTTTGAGAGAGAGAGAGAGGGGAACTGACCTTTCCAAATCTGTAAATGGATCTTTCAGCAAATAAACACACAAAAACCATGACAGTGGTGACAGTTGCAACTGACCAAGTAGGAGTAACCTCCAAAGATCTCCCTTCCCTTATTATTCCTTCCACCATCTTCTTCCTACACAAGATTAATTGTTCCCACCTGCACTAATGTCTAATGCAACTCTCTCCCTCTATCTCTCTCTCTACAAGAAAGTGCAGGTGACTTTCCTGGAATATTAGTGAGCTAGGCAGCAAAAGATCCTGGAAATGAGGGACTTAGTTAAATCGTGTCATGTGGAAATCTTCTATAAAAAAAGAAGACAGAGAGAGAGAGAGAGATTGAATCAGAAACAGGAACACCCAATGAGAGAGTGATGATAATGCAGTG
>JAOWBJ010000026.1:1173764-1188204 GCA_028566335.1 Monarda citriodora
ACCTCTAGCACTCCCGGACACTCCGACTGGGTTCTTACTCATTGTATCAGCAGCCAACATGGACTTTTTTACCTACAAAGAGAAGACACAGAACATAGAAAATTCAACAAACCATAAATCATGCTCCTAAATTTTAAAGAATTAAAAATCCTCTAAAATATGAAATCGTGATGATGCTTTCATGTGGTAATAGGGGAAATGTAGAAGCAGAAAACTTACTGCAGCGAGCCGCTCCCTGTGAATCTCATCGACAAGCTGGGGATAAGGTAGCATGAGAGAAATCAATCAGGTTATGTATACACATGCAAGCAAAGAATAATTTTCTGGAGGCATCTGCTGAAATTAATTTATATAAAACTTACCGGCTTCTTGAATATCCTAATTTCTTCTCCACCAAACCCAGGAAGAGCCATATTCCAATTTCTTTCTGATCCAAGGCATATATAGAAGTTTAAGTTAATACTTGCATGAAAAAGCAATAAAAGATAAATGCATACAAACTAACCAAGATGTAGGAGTATGTCTTTTGCTTCTAAAGTGGAAGACTTCCTATGCTTGGCCAACGAACAACCAAATGCTGTAATCTGGTAACAGTTTAATAATAATGAATGAATGAGACATTAACATTGGAAAAAGGAATGGACAATGATGAACATTCCACAGCTGGAACAATGAATGATCGATGTGTCATTAACAACAAAAAAACGAGCTCAGCTATGAGATTCATACAAGTTGTGCAGGAAGAAAATAACTTTTGGTTGACGACATACACCAGAAGTTTCATTTCAACTAGGACACTGAAATAGATACTAGCCAGGAAAATTGCAACAACTCACCGATTCCACAAAATCCTCAGCAATGTCAACAAGAATGTCTTCAACTTCAGGACCTAATTTTTCAGATGGATCAATCTGGACAATTGAAGGAAGGAAAAAAACTTACATCAATAACATTTTGATAATAATGCTCACAAACAGGCTCACAGAGGACTCAATGATAAAAGGTTAATTTCCAGAAATAACACAAACATTGCAAGTTACAGCAACGCATGACTAATCATACATAATATTTGGATGAGTTCAAGATGAACAAAAACAAAAAACAGGAAAGACATCTTACCTGGTTTACGAGCTCCTGAATGCTGCGCTTGCTCAAAATTCTGTTGAGAGATTCTTCAGGGTCAGCAGCAGCAGGTTTACTAAGGGCTCCAGGCTGTGATCCACCAGATATGGTTGTTCCAAGAGGTGGCCTTTGCGTCCCGATCCCTGGACCCTTGCTCATCTGCATTTGATGAGTTATGGACCTGGGTGGCGGAAATTGTTGGCTAAAGTGCTCCTGTGCTTGGCTTGAGGCTGAGGGCTGCGGGGACTGCTGGCTGGAATTATTTGACTGTTGCTGTGGTGTGGTAGGCGTGTTGTGGTGAAGCTGATGAGGAATGTGGGACCTCTGCTGAAATGATTGAGGGTTTGTCTGAGGCCGAAGAGATTGGGTTGGTAGAGGAGGTTTTCCTTGGGTTGCAGAAGAAGAGAGCCATGGTTGGTTCTGGAGCTGCGAACTATGAGAACTGGTAGGTGATGGTGAGACAGGAGCTCCGAGTGAGGAAACTCTGAGCATGCCATGTCCTTGAAAGTTCTGATGAACAAGAACCAAAAATCATCAATCTATAGGAATGGCATTCTGCTAGTGTGAAAGCTTCAATGACTCCAATGAACTCAACAGTTTGGTTCTGCTACCAATTAAAGTATGCAGCACATGAGACCTAGATACCAATGCACTAGGACATGATACTCTTAACAGCACCGACGTCAACAGATATTAACTACTCTAACCGAGTTGGTGGTTGTCGTTAGAACTGCAAAACTCATGGTATAATACTTGATCAAATAGTTACTAGGCACTCATAACATAACCACAAAGTACTTATCACAATTGAACAAGCGCGGAAAAATCCATATTCCTCACTTCCATAAATAGAGCACTGACCTCCAACTAACCTCAGAGTCTCTATATCAACAACCTAGTTTTCAAGTTACAAACATGGGCAAGTTACGGTATACAAGATCTTCAACATTCTGAATGTTCAAAACCAAGATTACCATGCCTAGAGGATCATTCATAGGCAGTCACAAACTTCCCCCAAGAATAGGGCACAGCTTTAAACTCTCATCATCGATGATAACTCAGTTGTTTTATTCATGAAAACTTAGGCACTAGATAGCTTGGCAATCATAAATGAAACGATCACTCTCATTGAGATCGTTCTTTCCTATTCATAGCTAGTATGTTAAGGACCTGAGCAGCAGGAGACTGGGTGTTTGGGGTAGACTGCGGTCTAAGAGATGACTGCGAAGGCCTCAACTGATTTGGAGACACACCTGCAGGACGCATTGAAGATGTCGCACCAAGTGCACCCGTCATCCCTATTCCTTGAACTGGCTGCCTTATCTACAATAAGATCATCTTAGACAGATAAGAAAACTCCCCAAATGCATAAACAAGATAGGGGCAGGAGATGAGAATTCATTGCAACCCTAAACATGAAGGTGTAAAATGTGATTAAAAAAAATTAATCCGAGTAAAAATCAACCTGAGATTGCTGACCGTAAGATGGCGGAGTGAGTGAAGAGAACGACACGGGCGAAGGGGCGCCTGTGGAGGGGCTATGAGCCGGGACTCCAATCGCCATTCCGCCGCGAGGCGGTGGCGGGGCAGAAATCGAGGAGGAAGTTGAGGCGGAAGAAGCGGGCATGGGCGGCGACGGGAGAGAGAAGTGCGAGTAGGGCGGTGGCTGCCATGGTCGGGTATTGAACAGCGGCCTTGTTTGGGAACTGTTAGATTGTTGAGATTGTGACGGAGTAGGAGGTTTTGGCGATGGCGTGGGGTTTTGATTTGGTAATGAAGTGGCGGCTGCTGGCGGTGGGAGTGAAGGTGAGGCGAGGGATGTAACGGCGGAGGTGGTGGTCGTAGTTTGCGTTTGAGCGGTTTGCACCGGAGGTGGTTCGGTAGGTTGTGGAGCGGAGGGCGATTGTTCCATTGAATCGAAGGCTGAAAAGGGGGGAAAATTTGATAAGGGCAGCAAATATATACTAGTAGGGGTGAGCATGTCTCTCCGATCATATTTTTTTCGGTTTGATTATAGTAAATATAAAAAAATCGAAATTTTGAAATGTCATTCAAGTTTTATAATTTTTTTTTATATAACCAATAGTATCTTTTAAAGTTCGATAACTAAATGAATTCATAATGTATAAATATGTAAGAAACAAGAAGATTAACATAAAGTAGTTATTCTAATAAGTGATACATATAAGAACAGTTTTATTTGTGAGAACCGATCTTATTTTGTATGGGTTTTTTAATTCTTAAAATCGAAACCGAACCGAATACCAAAAAAATTACGTAAATAAAATCAAAATCGAACCGATTGTCAAAATGACCGAACTATATTAAACTTTCGTTTCGTTTCGATTCAACTCGATTATTCGGTTTTATCGAGTATTTTTCACCCCTATATACTAGTACTACTATGAGGTAAAGGGGGAAATTACAATTTCAATTTTTAATTGAATTGATTTTCATTTTTTATTATTTTTAGATGACCTAATTGATTGTTGAAGGATGAGCTTTGATGAGAAGGATTTTTTTTATATAGAATGATGAGAAGGATTTTATCACTGTATTTTGTGGCTGTCAAACTAACATTCTACCAATTTGCTTTTTATAGTTGTTTTCCCCCAAAAAAGACACTAATCTGGCTATATGATGTGAAAATGAGAATTATTTTTTTTAGAAAAAAGAATATTCCATATTTCTTTTTCGTAGTGACCAAAATTCCCGATTTTTAATTAAATTGAGTTGCGTTTCGTTAGCATCGCTACTTTCATGATTATGAAATTTATTCATCAAATTACAAAGATGATTAGTGATTACAAGTGCAATAGCGTTTTTGTTTTCTGCCTATATAGTTTTACTTCTACAATCTCAAATTATTTCATAGCTGAAAAAGTTATGAAATATTTTAATTAGTGTATATACTAATTAATTCTTAGGAAGTCATCTTCTCTCATCTTTTCATCAATGAGACTGTATTCTGCATCAGGATTTGCATTTTCCGAGAGCTGTTGCATGACCCATATATCCTTCTCTTCGTAGAAGAGAACATTGATGTACGGCCCGAAATCCCTCGAGCCTAAAGGTTCATTCAATTCGATCCATTAGTAACATTGTCTCAAGTGAATCGGTCCAACCCTTAACGGTCTTGCTTAAGGCTTCAGTTCGGTAATGCACTCCGGTTCGAAGCCTCCAAACTGAGTCAAGTCCCAAGCAACAGCACTTCGGCATAAAAGACTCAGTACAGCTCACTTCGGTCAGAAGCAGTCCTCTACTTATAGTTTTTCTGTCAAGAAGTAATCAGTGACTACGATCGGTTATTCAAACATGCAGTCATATGCACGTTTGTGTGCAATAACCCACGATCTATTCAACCGCCTGTAACTTTCTAGTAGCAGTTACTCACAGACCTATAGGGTCTGCGAGCCCAAACCGAGAATCCTTGTCTATGAATAGTGTTTAGGTTGATTAGAAGGGTTAGATTCGATTATTGTAATTCCTACACCCTCAAGCAATAAAATCGTGTAATATCTTCCCCGTGGACGTAGATTTACCTCAAGTAAATCGAACCACGTAAATCTTGTGTTCTTAATTATTGTTCTATTTCGTCGTTTCAAATCCCTTAAAAAAGTCGGAATTGATCAAACATCATTATAATTAGTTCAGAATAAGTAAAAACCAACAAGTTACTCCTTCCGTTCCCAATGCGGTCTGTTTGCTTTATTAACTTTTTGGACACGCACAGTGGCGGATGCATAATTTTGATTAAGGGGTGTCAAAATTATAACTAATAATATATTATTCTGGTAAATCGTAAAAATTTAATTTACAACATGCCTCGTTGATGGGCAATATTCTGAAAATATGAATAATAGCTACAATAGATACACTATTAAATATTCATTTCTCAGTAGACCACCAAAAATATCATTGATCCATTCAACACATATTTGGTTGTGAAGCTAATTCTTACCCATCTTTATAATCGAGAATACGTTGTTTGCCGTTGCAATTAGTAATACTAAAAATATATAAGTGATGTTACAAAAGATAAAATATGTATTAAATCTCAAAATTTAAAGGGTGTCAATTGACACCCCTTGGCCTAACCTACCTCCGCCACTGATTTTGGGCTCCCTAATGGTGCTTAAAAATAGGAATGGACTTTATGCTTTGCCACACAAACAAGAGCTCACCCATTGTAGATGCCTTTAAACACCCCTTCAAGCGAAGTGTGTGATTGCCTGAACACGAAGCTTGGATCGGAAAAGTTCAGAAAGAGGTCGTGCAAGGCTTTTGGTAAAAATATATGACCAAAGAGAGGTCGTCCAAGTTTGTCCCATAGATTGATGTATATGAGTCATGTGATTGGGGAACTGAATTGCACTTTGCTAATGTTCCCACAATTTTATGTCTTTAAGGATATTCGGACTAAGAGGATCATTGGGCGTGACACTGAGGATTAAGGACTCTAATATGTGGACGGACATCTCATCATGGTTGTGATATGATAATTCAAGGGTCTACAAAAGATAAAGTCTGAATATGGCACCAAAGATTAAGACATCCTTCTCAATGTTATTTCAAACTTTTATTTCCGAATTTGTCTGTCCCAAAAGACTTTTTTTGTGAAACGTGTGTCGCCAAGAGCCATAGACAATCCTTACCTTCGAACAGTCGAATGAATACTAAGTTTTCTTTAGTGCATGCTGATGTGTGGGGACATGCACTTGTCATCGGGGGTAATAACATTAAATATTTTGTTAGCTTCATTGATTTGCACTTGAATGACATGGATTTATTTCCTGAAGAATAAATCAGAAGTTTTCGATAAATTTGTCATTTTCTTTAAGATTGTCAAAACCCAGTTCCAAACAGCCATTAAATTCTTTGATTTGATAATGGGGGGAATTTGTTAACCAATCGATGTCTGAATTCCTTGTCAATAATTGTTTGGTGCATCAAACTTCCTGTGCATATACCCGTGAAAACAAATGGGGTAGTTGCAAGGAAAAATGGATCATCTTATAAATAATCCGATCTCTGATGATCGAATCCCAGGTTCCCACTTCTCTATGGCATGAGGCTATAGAAACCTCAGTCTACTTGATTAATTGACTGTCCTCCAAGATTCTGAAAAAGAAAACCCCTCATGACATCTTATCCAAACAAGCTCAAAAACCTGAATATCTAAGTCTACCACTCAAAGTCTTTGGCTGTTCTGTCTATGTTTATTTTCCCAAACATGAAAGAAATAAGTTGTCTCCTTGTGCTACCTAATGTGATATGAGATTAATCAAAAGGGATATAGATGCTTTGATCCGAATACCGGTAAAATTGTAACAACCATGAACTGCAATTTTTTCGAAACTGAGTTCTTTTACCCAAACCGCCTTAGGAGTCGGGGGAGAGTGACAATAATCATGGGGACCACCTAAGTTGGATTGTGTCAAATTCAGTGTAGGTGTCAAATTCAGATTTTTCTTTTGCGGGCCTAATAGAGACACCAGCAGTCTCTACCGCCGAGCACACCTCCCCACTGGAGTCTTCGGAGTCCTCTCATGCTGATTCTCCGACTCCAATATCTAACGTAACTACTGAACCCCATATTAGTGAAGATGATATCTCCACTAACAATGCTGAATCTGAAGGAGAGGATAATTCGGTGGATGGTGACACCGGAAGATATGTTCTTCCACCTCAGAGTACTCGTAGAATTCCTCCAAAATGTACTTTCCATAAAGAATTAATACAAGAAGTAGATATGGTGTGGCTAATTTTGTGCGGGGAAATCTCTCCAAAATGGCACGGGCTTTTGAAGCCGCACTTTATCGAGAAGTAGAAATCCCAAGAAATGCAGAAGAGGCAATGAAGCATGCATATTGGAGAGAGGCAATGCACAAAAGCACTGATGAAAAATGAAACATGGGTGAAGGATAAATTGCAATAAGGAGCTAAAGCAAATGAGTACAAGTTGGTGTTTAGGATCAAACGTAAACCAGATGGATCGATCGAAAGATACAAGGCAAGATTGGTTGTGAAAGGATACACTCGGATACATGGAGCGGATTATGATGAGACTTTCTCACCCGTTTCTAAGATTAATACCTTAAGGGTATTATTTTCGATTGCAACAAACAATGATTGACCTCTTCATCAGTTCGATGTCACGAACACCTTTCTGCACGATGAACTTCCAAAGCCAGTTTTCATGATTCCTCGACCTGGATTTGCTGAGGATTTTCGAGATGAAGAAGTGTATCAGCTCAAGAAAATGTTGTATGGGTTGAAACAGTCTCCGATATCTTGGTTTGGCAGGTTCACTGAAGCTATGAAAAAGTGTGGCTAAAGACAAAGAAATTCTGATCATACACTCCTTTAAAGAAAAGGGGTAGAAAAATCACATGCCCCATTATCTACGTGGATGATATGATTATCACCAGAGATGATGAGGATGAAATAAGCAGTCTGAGGGATAACTTGTTCAGGGAATTTCAAATGAAAGATCTAGATCATCTCAAGTATTTCTTAGGAATCGAGGTGTTGAGATCAAAGAAATAGATCTTCATCAATCAAAGAATGTATATTCTTTATATACTTGCAGAAGTGGGGATGTTGGTTGTAGACCAGCAGATACTCCGATGGTTCAAAATCATAAGTTGCAGATCATAGAAGGAGCAAAGCTTGCCGACAGAGGGAGGTATCAAAGATTAGTCGGAAAGCTTATTTACATATCCGACACTAGACCGGACATTGTCTATGCTGTGGGAGTGGTGAGTCAATTTATGCACTCACCACAAGAGAGTCTTTGGGAGACAGTAGTGAGAATTGTTCAGTACTTGAAAGGTACTACTGAATTTGGTCTGTTGTTCAAGAAACGTGGGAATCTAGATATTTATGGTTTCACTGATGCAGACTGGGCTGAGAATCCAAATGATATGCGGACAACCACTGGATACTTCACCTTTGTTGGAGGTAATCTTGTCACTTGGAGGAACACGAAACAGAAAATGGTTGCACTTTCAACTGCAGAGGTAGAATTCTGAGGCATCAACAATGGTCTTACAGTAATATTGTGGCTCAGAAAGCGTATGGTAGAATTAAACCCTTATACATTAGAGACACGTCGATTGTTTTGTGATGACAAAGCCACTATAAGCATTTCAGAAAATCCGGTTCAACATGATAGAACCAAGCATGTGGAGATTGGTCGGCATTTCATCAAAAAATAGATCGAGGCAAAAATCGTGGTGCTTCGTACATCAAGTATGGAGATCAGCTTGCAGATATCCTAACCAAGGCCGTGAACACCAAATCTTTCCGGGATGTATTAGGCAAGATAAGTATTGGGCATCCCATACTTAACTTGAGAGGGAATGATGGAAAGAAAAGAAGATTTGGAAGTAAATTAGGGAATATTTTAGTAACACAATCAATGGATTAATAATTAATATTACAACTGATATTTTCCTTGTATAGCCTAGGTCTGCTACTATAAATCTAGCTATCGTACAACATAAAGAATCGTCAAGAAATACAAATCCAATTTTTAAGCTTTCGATTCTCTAGCAAACACTAGTTTGCTCCTTGCCTTCCGCCCTCGTCCATCCGCATTGCAGCACGGAGGCGCCCTTAGAGTGATCCCGCCGGAAGAGACAGTGACTCCAACGTGCTATGTATCGTCTAAAGAAACCAATAGAACAACTTCACTACAGTCTATACATACTATTTCTCTCGACAAAATCTATACTCCAACAAAACCTATCGTCTTTTTTGAAGACATTTATTAAATTTCTTTTAAAATTGTTATTTTTGTATTGTTTAGAATTGTTTTTAAAAAATCATTTTTACCATTTAAAAATTGATGATATGTTTTTCGCTTTGATTATTAATTTTGAAGATTATTGGGTACAAACAAGGAAACCCTAACTTCGTTTTTCTTTACGATGATTGTTATTTTTTTTCCCTGAGTATCGTCATTTATACAAATTGTCACGTTTTGATTTAACCATAATGGTGTGACTTGGATCGAATCCTTTCTTGCATTTCGATATGATATCTCGTATTATACCAATGAATTCTTGTCACACGCTACCTTCATCTCATTAGATTAGTTTTGTTTTCCTTTTTGGTCCATCTCACTTATTAGTCTCCTTTCCTAAAATGGCAAAAAAATGTGGCTACAATTGACTCTCACTCCTTAAAATTAATTACAACCACATATCTCACTTTTTTTGTTTGCG
The DNA here is from genome assembly GCA_028566335.1 of Monarda citriodora. Taxonomy (NCBI): domain Eukaryota; kingdom Viridiplantae; phylum Streptophyta; class Magnoliopsida; order Lamiales; family Lamiaceae; genus Monarda; species Monarda citriodora. The sequence goes on from JAOWBJ010000026.1 coordinate 1,183,118, forward strand.
CGCTCGGTCAAACTAAGACTATACTAATGAAATGGAGGTAGTAATTAAAATCTTTCAAAAATCAAATATTATACCGAAATGTAATAGAGATCCGATTCAGACTAACGTATGTCACTTACGTTTAAGTGTTTTGACTGATTGAGTGCAGATTTTCGTAAGTAATAAATGGCAGAAAATAAAGAACATAAAGAGATTTACGTGGTTCGATTTACTGAGGTAAATCTACGTCCACCGGAAGAAAGTGGTATCTTTTGTATTGCTTTGGGATCGAGTACAATAATTGAGAGATTCTAACCTTTCTAACTAGTTAAATGTGCTATTTATACACCTATACAAGTAGGGTTGGGCCGGCAGGCCCAACAAGAATGAAGGTAATTGCTTGGAGGCAGTTATTGACGGCATGGAACGTGGGTGGTGATCATGCATGGCCACGTCACTCACGTCGCTGGCCGGACTTACTAAGTACCTACCAAGTGACTTGTGAAAATCACAAGTCCATGGTGCTGATAGGCCGAAATTAATCACCGGAGTGAGTAATGCCGAAGACACTTGCGCTGCGGCCGTTGGATAGCTTGTGAACACTGCCGGAACGAAGCCTTGTGTCGGAGTTGTGTGGGCCGGAGTCTCATTGCCGAACTGTTTGTCTGGACCGATCCTTTAAGCCTTGGTTGATGGGCCAGAATTAAGTGGGCCTTATCATTGGGCTTAAGGGGTGTTGGACCGTATCCCATCACTACGACCTAAAAGTGAGGTAATGTAGGCGACTGTTCTTTTAACAATTCGGCGGCACAGGATGATCAGAGCGGCTTCAGAACTTCGTAGGGATCCGGACCGGAAGAAGTGTCCGAAGTAGCTGATGTAACTTCGGTGGTGCCGGAGTGGAGTCTGTGCTGACGTGTTCTGGCGTACGCTGCACTTTATCCAGGCATTAAATGCGACGATTGGAATCCCGAAAAAGCGGGATTCGAATCGTCGCGAATTCCCAATAAAACCCTAGGAGGGAAAGTGGATAACCTTTTCCGCCATTCTCTTTGATTTGTGCGAAAACCCTTCTCTTCTTCTTTGCAAAAATAGTTTCTGCAAAATCCGTGATTCACCGGCGCGTTCATCCTAAATCAAGCAAGTAAGTATGGATGCACTTTCTTCTTTTTCTGATTCACTGTCGATTAGTGTAGATGAAGGGTTAAACATGATATCTGAGGTAGATAGGATTGCGGGAATAGGGGACGAGGATGTGGAAATGGAATCTCCACAGCCGTCCGTCTCGGTGAGTGGGAGCGACGAGGAGGAAGCTGGTGAAGACGTCGGCGTTTTAGTTGAGACCATTGAGGCTAGCGGGAGCGGCCGTAAAAAGGCTAATTTACTCCCTGTAGAACAGTATAACCCTATTCTCAGTAGGGATACCATAGATAGATTAGTTTCTGCTTATCATTTTCCGGCTGGGGCGGAGACGATGGTGCTTTGTGCTACAGACCGGGCTGACCGCCCTTCGAAGGGGTATAGTACTGTTTACGAAGCGAGTCTAATATGCAGACTTCGCTTTCCTCTTCACCCCCTTTATTTTCAGCTATTAGAGTATTTTTACCTCCCGTTAGTTCAAGTGACTCCGAACTCATTGAGACACCTAACCGTTTTTGTAGCCAAACTTAGGAAGGGCGGGTACGAACCCTCTCTAGAATTGACCCATAGGTTCTTCCAATTCCGGCGGAAGGGTTCCTGGTTTTACCTTACCCCCGTCCGCAAATTCAAAGCCAAAACAAAAACCAAATGGCCGAACTGACAAAGAAGGTATTTCTTTTAACAAAGCTGCCGAAGTCCCCAACTTCGTATGGAGAAATATTAATTATATTGTTCGGTCTCCGAAGATGGAGCCTTTGGGGGCCATTGAGGATGTCTTCTTAACCATGCCATTGCCGATGGTTGTAAGGGAATTGGATGAGTCCGAACTTGTCCGGAGGGGGGGGGTAGCTTTGCTTGAGGCGACAACTGAAAATGAAGTCCCTCGGGGTGAGGAAATAGCTTAGCATAGTGCTTTCCCTTTCAGCTTCGGTATTTAACTTCGTCTGTTTTTATTGCAGTGAATATGTTGAATAAGCTCGGGAAGAAGAAATCTGCGGCTCCGGATACCGCGTAGGAGAGGCCACCGAAGAAGCAGAAAGTGACCGCTCCGGGTGTTGCGACTGTGACCAGCCCGGGGCGGGTCTCCATTTCGTCCTCTTCGATGTCTTCGGAGAGGACATTGGACGCCGGAGCACGCTCCCTTCGCCAGCGCTGAAGGGCGCTACAGGAGCTGTGGGTGCTTCGGTACCTCAAGCCGCGTGGCCTACAGGTTTTGTGGAGGTATGCTTGTAGCCTTTCCCTTCTTTTTTTTTTTTTATGTGCTCACTCCGGGCTTGTGCAGAGGACGGAGTTCCTCTCCAGCTTACTGTAGTCCGAACTGAAGCGACAGGCTTCGGACTACCGCAGGCAAGAACGATCTCTCGCCAAGGCTCGTGAAGCTGCGGCCAAGGCCAAGGAGGATGCCGCCAAAAAGGCATCCGAGGCTAAAATGCTAGAATCCGCTTTGGTTAAGGCGACTAAGACAGCCGAAAAAGCCAAAGCGGAGATAGAGCTGATGAAGAGAGCCCATGATGACGGAGTGGCGGCCATTGCGGCTGCACAGGGGGAGGCTCTTCGTGTTGCCATGGAGAAGATATTTTTGAGCTCACAATTCTCGTCCTTCTCCGGAGACCTGGTGAACCTGGTCTGCGAATTTGCCGAAGGCGGGGAGGAGGTATTTATCTCCCGGTACGCCAGGGTCATTGCGGCCCGCCTACAATCTCTAACTTTGTTGACGGAGTTGAAGAGCACTTCGTTGCCGCTGACAGTCGAGGCAGTCCGGTCCTGTACCGTGGACCGTGACGAGAAGATGGAGGCGGCGTTTGCTGCCTTAGGCCCGGTGTCTCTGGCTCCAATCGGCGGGAGGGGAGGAGAAGAGGAAGTAGAGGACACTATAGCCCCTCTGCATACCAAGGAGCCTTCTCCGATGAGGCCGGAACCACAGCAGCAGCAACAAATTCCGGAGACAACTCCGGTAGTGGGTGAAGGCGAGCCGAAGATTGTAGGAGAAGCAGGGGAGGAGAATGCCGAAGTATAACTTCTCCCCTCTTTTTCTGTCTTTCTTAGCTTAGGTATTTTGAAACTGTATTTCGGCGTAGCTGCCCACTTGTACTTTTGTCCCATGAAATGAATGAAAAATGTTTTAGCACTTTAACTTGCGTCATTTATATTTTTATTCCATGCTTTAAATTATGTAGCCTTCTGCTTTTGATTGGGACGCCGAACTGAAAGAATTACTCTGTATGATGAATTCTAAGGAGTTAGAAATTCTGTGCTGGAAAAAGATGTATTCTTCGGCAATGAACGAAGCAGAGAGTAGGGCTCGTGCAGACCACATCAGGATTGAGGAAGTGGTTGCCCGGAATGTTGAGCTGGAGACTCTTCTTGCTGACATGAAGACAGAGTTCCGGCTGACCAGAGATGAAAACAAAGAATATGAACGGATAATCTATAATTCTGGTGGGCTTACTATCAGTGATACTCTTGATCAAATCTGGGAGGTCTGGAGCCGTAGTCATGAGGTGAAGAAGTAGCATGGTCATTACAGCAACGAGTACCATGCCGAAATACAGAGAATCCGGCAGCTTGCCGAAATATACCCGATTATTTTTGTTCGGCATCCCAGGTTGAAGACAACCTTGGAAGATGTTCCGCCTTTAAGGAGTACGAACATTAATTGGGATCCTAAGCCTACGGAATAGGATAGGCAAGAAGACATTGCTCGGCTTAACAAGAGGAGAAACCGAGGAAAGAAACCAGTCGGTTCATCCTCCCGGAGTCGGATACCGGAGCAGATAAGAAGACATTTAGTTTGGATGCACAAATGCAAGCTAAAAAGCCTGCTGACTTCGCTGACAAGTGGCTGTACCGAAGTGTGCCTAAGAAACCTGCACCATAGTTGTAATAGGAACATATATGTGCAAATATTATGCACTTAATGAAATTATTCTGTTCTGCTGAAGTGTTGCAGCTTACGTATAGAATTTATGTTTTTTTTGTTGTATTCGGCTTTGTTGACCGAAGTTAATTGTGTCCTTATTTGGCGAGTTTTATCGCTAGGATTGGACTTCCTTGAACGCGTTTTAGTAAAGGCACTTCATAATGACGAAGTTCTTTATTAAAGAACCTTGACAAGTCTTATACCTTCTTGTAGAAGACTTTGACTTTTCTGTCTTCGGCTTTACTCGAAAAGGGGGTCAGCCTTTTGAGTTATGTTAATAGTATATAAATGGGACTTCAAACATATGCATGACAAATAACAATAAATAACAGGAAGATAACAAATAAATACGTAAAGAGAAGATTTTATAAATAAGTCGAAACATTTACAAAGGACAGAAAAAGGACCGAGGACTGACCAAAAATCCTAATTGGCCGGACTTACATACGAAGACAGAGGATTGACCGAACTCAAACCCTAAACTACCAGACTTACATGCGAATACGGAGTGACAATGCCCGTTCATATGTAATATTTCTTGAGGTTCTTAACATGCGGGGAATTTGTTCGTCGGACATATAGGTCAATTTGTAAGACCCTTTGCCGAGAACTTCACTCACCCGGTACGGCCCTTCCCAGGTAGCTTCTAGTTTACCAAGCTTTTCGGCAGCGAAGAGTCTTTGCTTCTGTCGGACTAGTCGGACTGATGGATCAATATTTAGACGGTGTATGATCAAATATGGTGATACGCCAGTCATGTCCAGTGGGGACCATGCCAAGACATCTTGATAGGTCCTGAGGAGTTGTATAACTTGATTCCGGAGCAGGATGGTTCCGGCAAAGCCAACTTTGATAGTCTGGGATGGATCGTCGTCGGATAGTTGTATTTACATGGAGTTCGTCCCGGCTTGGTAGTGCCGAACGGGCTGTTCGGCACTTTTGAGGGCCACATGCATGCACTCCTTGGCCCTTTTTTTGATCCCCTCGGACTGTGGCCACTCCGCCCTTGGTGGGGAACTTGATCATCAAATGGTATGTGGAGCATACC